>PVIU01011087.1:0-66475 GCA_004026605.1 Ondatra zibethicus
TGCTTTTATTCGCTGTCTCTGCTCTTGACTGTAGATGGAATATTTGAACTCTTGCCTACACATCTCCCCAATAATACACAGCAGCCTGGATTTAGCCTAATGAATCCTATTTCTCTAAGTGAATTTAGTCAGGATGTCTTATTATAGCAACAGAATACAACTAGAAGAGAGGAAGTAAGTGCAGGCCCTAACAGAGTGACGGGTTCTGACTGTTCACTACTGCATCATAACCGAGTGACAGGTTCTGACTGTTCACTATTACATCATAACAGAGTGATGGGTTCTGACCCACTACTGCATCATAACAGAGTGACAGGTTCTGACCGTTCACTATTACATCATAACAGAGTGACGGGTTCTGACTGTTCACTACTGCATCATAACAGAGTGACGGGTTCTGACCATTCGCTATTACATCATAACAGAGTGATGGGTTCTGACCAATCACTAATACAAAGAACCTGAAGGGAGAACTTCAGAGGTACAACACAAATAAATGTTTAAAGATACAGATTTGCTAATGATTTGACCATTACATATTTAATGCATGTATTTCCTCATCAGTCTGCGTCCCATAAATATATGCTATCATTACTTGTCCATCTGATATTCGGAGGATTCATATACAGACTTCAGTGGACTGTGTGGAGAGTCACTCCATTGGTGACCCTTCTTTTTTTCCAATATAATATTTTTATTAATTATTTGGGAATTTTGTACAATGCACTCCAAGTACACTTACTTCCCATTCCTCCGAAATCCACCTTCCCACCCTCGTGCCTCCCCACAAACAAAACAAAACAACAACAAATTTCAAGTCTAATATGTGTTGTCCATACATTCTGTGGATCATGGTCAGCCTCCTCATAGCCAGTCCCTTAAAGAAAACTGAGTCCTTCCCCATCCCGACAACACTCTTACCCACCATTACACACACACACACACACACACACACACACACACACACACACACACACACACACCAGAGCCAGCAACTGTGAGGAACTACACTTCAGCCTTGTTACCAGTTTTCAAGGACTTACTTTAATAACTTCCTGTCTGGACTGTTTGTTTTTGTTAGGGGGGGCACAGAAGCCTTCAGTGCCTCTTATTCTCAGTTCTGAGTCTACAATCATCCATACCACTGCAAAAGAAGCTTCCTTGCCCACGGCAACCAGCCACAGCATGGATCATGAACTTCGACATGGCTTCTGGTGGCAGCATAGGTCATGAACATCAGCATGACCTCTGCCAGAAACATGAACCATGGACATCAAAACACCTGCAGTGGCCGAATGGATCACAGACATCAGCATGACCTCTGTTGGCAGCACAGACCAGGGACACCTAAAACTGCAAACTATCTGCTGGTCAAGTCAAGCATTCCCTGCTTGTAGAGATTACTGAAGCTATCTATGCACAAAGGAGGAAAGAAGCCAGTGTCTCCACAGGACATGCCACAGGAAGAAGCTGAGGGGGCGGCAGATTTGCCTTTGTTTGAATTCTCAGAGCAAACTGCTTCTGAGGTGCAAGAAAAGTAGAACTAGAAAAACGCAGGATAAACGCCACAGTCACAGATTTCTTTTTGAAAGAGGCCCCACACCCATGTACACTGGAATATGCCCAAGAAACCCCTGCTTTGTATCACGGCCTGTGCCATTCACAAGGGGCTCATTAACACCTGGGGCCACACAGATACGTGTTCTAATTCTAGTTCCGTCGTCAACAATCTGGGTGTTCCAGCTGCTCTGATTTCATCAAATTTCTTATTCTCACATTCCTCATCAATCCACTCTGCCTGTTCACATTGCTTAATTATGGACCTTTCGGTTAGCGACCCTTCAGCCTGGGTGCTTTGAGAGTAGTCCAAGAATCAGCATCCAAGGCAACAAATTAAGAGAAAAGGCCTCCAAACATTCAGGCCCCCAGCTTGTTGGCACAAGCCTGAACAAGGCTCCGGTTCTGCCATACCTGGGTGACTGGCGAGGGTCCCATCAAAGAACCTGTTGAAGGTACACACCAACCCATGCTTTGAAGACACAAATGGCACACATCTGCTTGTGCCTGATCCAAGTGAATAAAGACGCACGGTGGGCCTGTGCCACTTGTTAATCCCCTTGAGAGCAAGAGCATCTACCTAATGTAATTTGTTTGGCAGCCTCCCAGCAGAGGATGCCAAGGCTCCCTGAACATTAAGTGTATTAATATCCCCCCTTGGAGGAGATGTTCACTTTTAACCAATGTTCAATTCTTCAGCAGCAAGCTCTGGCCAGGAAATCTGTCCCTGCAGTGGAGGAAAAGGATCCAACTGTTCAGTTGAGCAGGACCTCATGAATAATTTTAATTTCTTCCACAAAAGAGAAACAAAAGGATTTGGTCAGTGTCACTGCTTGGTGACTACACACCAAGGTTCTTTGAACCAATTGTTCTGACCCAACAGAGGAGAACACCCGGTCCAGGAAGGATGATGTTGAATGATTTATGTCTGTGGACAATAGACACTGATGGTGCAGACAGGTCAGGAAAGAGATCCAACTGCAAACTTCTAATTAATGTATGTTTTATTTATGCATATGAATCCTTTAAATATTCATGGTGATAAGGGAATGCATAATTGATGTGCCCCATAGAAAATGTGTATTATGGGGCATGCACAGGAAATTCTGGATGTCCTGTGTCAAAGATGTAAGAAAGATCCTGCCGCTTCTGAAAGCTTGGAGTGCTCAGTGTTACTGGAAGTCTTGACAACTCTGTGCCATCCGGCAGCTGGTATCACAAGGTGGTTTTTGTAGTATTATGCCTCTGAATGAGCATACCTTTCCTCTCGGGGAGAACCAGCAAAGAGGACTTGTATATCAATGGAGAACATCTAACATGTAGCAGGCAATTCTCCAGGCTTCCTTCATTTAATCTTGCTAACAATAACTATTCTATTATTCATCTTATCTTATGTAGGAGAAACCAGGATGCAGAAAGATCAAGTGGGGTATCCAAGGTCATGCAATGAGGGAAAGGGGAGCTGGAGTTTTAAAACACTGTTCTTTTTATTTTCTGAACTATAATAGAAGTACATGGTATAAGCACGTGTAAATGCTTGAAAGTAGTGGGTAACAAAAGTGTGTGTGTGTGTGTGTGTGTGTGTGTGTGTGTGTGTGTGTGTGTGAATATTGGAGCATTATTCAGAGAAAGAAATCATACCAGAGCCATTAAATTGCTCTGTGACTCAGTTTTCTCTCTGTGATATTGGGGTGATGGTAGTGGCTCCCTCACAGAGTTGAGAGAAAAATACACACAAAATTCTACATTTGTGTGAGGCTTTGGGAATGGCTAAATTGTTAAAGTACTTGCTGAGTAAGCATGAGAACTGGAGTTCTGATCCCCAGAACCCATGTAAAATACTATGATGGCCCTAGGATGTAGCTGCAATTACAGCCTCAGAAGGCAGACAGCAGTGTCCCTGAGCAAGGTGGTTAGCAAGAGCAGTCATATCAGTAGGTTAGCAAGAACGGCCATATCAGTAGGTTAGCAAGGGCGGCCATATCAGTAGATTAGCAAGAGCGGCCATATCAGTAGGTTTGGGATGGTCTCAGAGAAGTACCTTGTTGAATAAGAGTGAGGAAAGACTAGAGATGATTTCAGACATCAGCCACAGGCCTCCACGTGTACATGTACACAACACAGGTGTGCCCACACACATCACACACACACACACACACACACACAAATATCATACGAACACATACAAATAGAAAAGAAATTTCTACACCCACAAGTTCACTTCCACCAGGACACAAGAGAAAACTCCTCTGTCTCATCAGAACCTTAGCAGTGGCAGCCCCATTTGTCCTCAGCAAACCCCTTACCTCAGGGTCACCCTGTCAGCCCACAGCAAACCCTCTGCCAGCATTAATACACCAGCAGGATGAGACGATAATTAAACAAAAATGGGACACAGCCTCAACGTCATCCTCAATTCCATCACCATTGTCACCATCAGTATTGTAATCACTATTGCCACCATCAGCATCCCAATCACTAATCATCAATATCACCAACAGGTCACTGATGGATCAGAGCTGCAGGACAAGGACTGGGGAGCCTTGTTTCTCCTGACAGCCCTAAGCAGGGGCAGAAGTGGGGTTTATAAGCATAAAAACCACAAACATTTGTTGTCAAGTTAGAGTTACAATTTTCACCAATCAGGATTTAGGGATTAGGGGCTTCCTTGAATGTTCCATCATTGTCAACTGATACATAATGGTTCCTTCTGTTGTTGGGAACAACCACAATGTTTCTAGAGAACTAAAGATGCATAACGACTATTTCTATGGTTTAGGGAGGAGGTGGATCCGCTATTAGATGGTTCTCAGTTCACCTAGGGCTTAGGAATCTGAACTTTATTTCAGCCTTCAGGTAAAATGAAGTCTGAAGTCAAAATGGCAGTACTCAGGCCAAGGTGCTTTTGCCTGCTCCCTTCAGCATCACATGACTGTTGCTATCTAATGTACTAAAAATCTAAAGAGGTCCATTGTCTCTACAGTAGAGACCAAACTCCTACTATGGCCTCAAACACCTAGCACAGCTGGGATGCTATCCACAATCTCAGTCTCACTCCGCATGCATCCCCCCCCAACCACTCCAAGCTTCTCTTTCTCCTCCGCACTGTGCGCATTGCTGTTCTCTCTGCCCAGGAAGGCCTGTCTGGATCCGACTCAAGTTCCTCTCATCTTTCACAGTTCATTAAATATAATATCTGCGGGGAAACTTTCCAACTCCTACACCAAGCTCAACGCCTCTATCCTCAGACCCACTGGCTTCTCCTTAACACCACTGGTCATGGCTTACACTCCCCATTGTGTTAATGCATCCTAACCGTTAACTTAATTGAATTGAGAAGCTCTCAGAAAATTTGTAAGACACACTTCTGGCTGTGTCTTTGAGAGCATTCAGAGACAATCAAGGAGGAAACCTTCAGGAAGTTCCTGGTTGCCATGGTACAAGCTGTTTTTCCTCACTGTGCCTACTCCATCATTGTAGACTTCAACCATCAGAAAAAAAATGCATCTGCCCTCTGTTATGTTCCTAGCAGACATTTACCACAGTGACAATACAACTAACAAATCAGTTATTGTTGCAGGGGAAGGAGGGACTGCTTGTTTGTGCCAGCCACCCAGCTATCTTAGCCCTGAAATAATCACACAGAAATTGTATTAATTAAATCACTGCTTGGCCCATTAGCTCTAGTTTTTTATTGGCTAATTCTTACATTAATTTAACCTGTTTCTATTAATCTGTGTATCGCCATGTGGCAGTGGCTTACCTGCTAAAGTTCTAACTCGCGTCTGTCTCAGGCTCTGCCTTCTTCCTCACAGAATTCAGTTCCATCTTCCCTGCCTACCTAAGTTCTGCCCTATCAGGCCAAGGCAGTTTCTTTATTCGTTAACCAATACAAGAAACATGTAGAAAGAAGGACCTCCCACACCATTTCCCCTTTTCTGTTTAAACAAAAAAGAAGGCCTTAACATAGTAAAATTACATACACAAAACAATTACCAAGCAAGAATTACAGTTACAATATTTATATCTACTTTATCTTTTATCATAACTAAGGAAAACTATAATAATAAATATTCGTTCTTTAACTCATCAGAGACTCTAGAAGGATATAATACTTAAGTAAACAGGAAGTACATTGTAAGCAACTTTCAAAACTCTAGAATTAACAGGGACATTTTGCTGCCTGGACAGTCACCCAAAGTTCTTCTGTACCATTGGGGCATCCATCTTCAGCCTACAGGCCCATAGTGTCCAGAAGACTTTTCTATGAAGCAGGAAATATCAAAGACAGTTCCGCCTATATTGGCAGTTTGCCAGTCATTTTTTTCTGTATCCTGCAGAATGTCTCATAGACGCTTTTATGAAGCAGGAATCCTGAAGGATCATCTCACCTTTAGGCAAGTTTAGCAGTTATTTCTCTGTGGGTTTTGCATGTCCATTTTTTACAGCATACCATGAAGCAGTCCAGGCAAGAGCAGTTTCTTGCCCAAATGGCTAACCAACCCCATAAGGAGTCTCTTTAATGCCCATCATTCTCTTGAAGTACCTTGGTATTGCCAGGAGCAGTTGTGTCTCACTGTCATGAAAAGTCTTAAGTTCTTAAACATTTTAAATGCCATATTTTGAAGGTCTCTGAAAGATTTGAAGAATACCTATCTAACTGAAATATATCTCCATAAATCTAGAAAATCTAACTAACATGATTACAAGCTATATAAACTATTATAGATGAGTATCTATTAACCTATATTTCTTAATTATACATTTTAAGTGAACTACACAATCAGAACACCTTAATCAAGAGCAGAAATATACATATAACAAAACTGACCTTAAATTTGTATCAATAAACCAAGATCTATACCAATGCAAATCTCTATAGCATATCCCCCTAAATGTAAAAGAACATTTATAAACAATATTTGGGAATATGGGCATAGTTTTGTCCATACTTCTTCCTGCTGTTTGGGGGCACTATTAATCAGATCTTTCATGGTATATCCTGTGTGCTAGGTTCATCTCAGTCAACAGTTGGGCAAAGTGATTTTTTAAGGGTGTTCATGGCAACCTTTAAGGAGGGAATGGTCTATCAAACCATATTGTTCTAGAAACAATTCACAGGATTTCATCTTCTGTGAAAACAAAAGAAGAACCTCTTTTCCAAAACACCATATCCTTAGACCCAAATTCTAAAGTCAAGATACCTTTATAATATACATGCTGGTTTAGCTTAGCAGCCCATACAATGAAATGTCTCTCTGTACTTAGTTTTTTTACAGTCAAAAAATTAAAGATAACACAATAATATACATAATCCAGACTCTCTGAATTTTTTATTTTTATGTGGCTTATTTTTCTTTACTCCTTTTAATCTATGACTATCTGTACTGTCTCTTTAAAGAATTTACTTTTTTTAAAGCAATAACTTTATTTTATGACTCTCTATATTATTTTTTTCTCTTTTAAGCCTACACACATTTATCCAACACTGTGATCCATTTATAGGCCTTTTTATCTGAATATGTCTTTATTGTGTATATGTAATTATTTTCTGATCAGAAGCATTTCTTAAAATGCTAAGCAGCTTGGTCTCAGTAGCTCTGGGTGCTGGCTCCGCATCTCTCAGGCTTTAAATATGGTGGGGTTAGTTCACCTTAGCTCTAGGACTGCTGGGTGGAGCCATCCTCACCACCTAAACTCTGGATAGCACCATGCAGCATATAAACCCTTTTTTTCTGAGTAAAAGCTAAATCTGCCATGCAACACACTGCACAGCCTGGAAATATCTCTGTGTATGGTGGTGGGAATCTGTCATGCTCTTCTGCTTGTGCACACCTAGTAGATCTGATCCTGCTACCTGCCCAGGCAGGGAGTGCCAAGCCAAGGGCATGGTCTCAGCCACTTTTTTCCTGACCCCAAGTGGGCACACAAACACCTGGGCCCACAAATACCATTGAAATGCTCCATAGCCGGAGTTTGCGTTGATGGCATGGCCCAGGAAGCTGCATCTTAAAACGGCATGACTTTTTTTCTGTTGCTGCTGTTGAGTCAGGAAAATCTCTCTTAAAGGAGCTGTGGCACACCTCCAGCAAACAGCAAGCTGTGTTAAACTCTCTCTCTCTCTCTGCATATATATATATATATTTCCTTTTTTAAACTCTCTCAGGTTTTAAGTGGATTTAGCCCCACGTTGGGCATCAATTGTAAGAGAAGGCACCCCCTTGTTTGTCCCGGCTGCCTGGCTAGCTTAGCCCCGAAATAATCACATAGAAACTGTATTAATTAAATCACTGCTTGGCCCATTAGCTCTAGTTTCTTATTGGCACACTCTTATATATTAATTTAACCCATTTCTATTAATCTGTATATTACCATGAGGTTGTGGCCTATCAGCAAAGTCTCATCACGTCTATCTCCAGCGGTGGGTCCATGGAATCTCTCTGACTCAGCTTTCTTCCTCCCAGAATTCAGTTCTGTCTTCTCCACCTAAGTTCTGTCCTATCAGGCCAAGGCAGTTTCTTTATTCACTAACCAATACAAGCAACACACAGAGGGACTCCCACATCAAGTTATACTTGTTTCTTTCCATGATGGCAGAAGGCACATCTGGTTTAACCCAGCATATAAGATGCCAATGACTGGCTCAGTGCCTGACACACAGTAAGCAACCAGTCCTAGATACATATTGAACAAATGAATGATGCATTTCTAGACTCCTAACTCCTGTATACAATCAGCTGTATTTTTATTGATTTGGAAAATGTATTGCATATTCTTTTAAATATACTGTCATAGTTAGTTAGGATTTCTTCTGCTATGACAAAACATCTTAATGAAAAGCAGCTTCAGGAGGAAAGGGTTCATTTCAGTTTATTTTTGTCCATCATGAAGGGAAACCAGGGCAAGAACCCAAGGCAGGGACCTGCCTGAATCAGAGGCCATGGAGAGGTGCTGCTCACTGACCTTTCCCTCATGGCTTGCTCCACCTGCTTTGCTGTAGCCCCTAGGACAACCTGTCAGGAATGGTGCTGCCCCCAGTAACCTGGTCCTTCCATATTCCACATCAGTCACTAGTCACAGACTTGCTGATGGGTCAGTCTTACAGAGGCATTTTCTCACTTATGATTCACCTTTCCTAGATATGTCTAGGCTTATGGCAAGTTGACAAACCAACCAGCACATACGTTTTCATTATTTCTTTGAGGATTTTATTCATGTTTTGGTCTTATTCACCCTCCCTCCCCAACTCTGCACAGACCCATCCCAGCTTCTTTTTCACCAAACTTTATGGCCTCTTTTTCCCCATCATGGCCAATTTGTGCTACTCAAATATTCTCATCTGTATAGCCTTCTGCTGGAGTGTAGTTGACTCATCAGAAGCTACACTCCTGGAGAAAACTGATGGGTACCCCACATCCTCTTTCTGAAGACCAGAGAAATACTATACCTTTAATTATCCTCCAACTTCATTATGTCCTTTACTCTTTTCCTCCCCTTTTTTTTCTGCTCAATCAAAATTCATGCTGGAGAGAAACACTGAATAACAGAGGAGAGTGTTTTCCTTTATTCCATCCATTGTGATTTTTATGTGCTAGATATTGTTGTGAATGTCTCCATGTACTAGAAATCCACATGCTGACACTAATTCCTGAGTTCCCTTGCTCACACATGGGCACAGTGTGGCCAATCCTATACCAGATAAGCAAACCATTCAGTAAGCTGGCACGTGTTATAGAAACAAGAAAATCTACAGTGGGGTAAGGTGAAAGAGCCGGGGACAGGGAACGTGTCTATGGTATGAAATAGGGTAGGAGGCCAATTTTGGTGGCGCATGCCTTTAATCCCAGCACTCGGGAGACAGAGACAAGCAGATCTCTGTGAGTTTGGGGCCAGGCTGGTGTACAAGAGCTAGTTCCAGGACAGGCTCCAAAGCTACAGAGAAACCCAGTCTTGGAGGAAAAAAATCAAAGGTGACAGTGAGATTGGGGCTGTCAAAGAAAGAACACATAAGTCAAATCATATTTGGAAGAGCACGCCAGTGTATGGCAAAGGCCTACAGGGAAAACACAGTGGGGATGTTCAAGGATTCCAGTGCAGATGGAGCAGAGATGAAGGGGGACTGGGAACAAGGAAGGAGTGAGGTACCAGGTGCTCAGCTTGTCGCATGCTTTAAAGCAAAAGAGGGGCATAAAAAATTGTGATTTGACTCACACCCAGGTGGCTGTGGAGAGAACAAGGTGTGAGGGGGACAGGAAGAAAGCCTTGGAGGAAGCCAATGAGGGCTCTTACAGGCTGAGACCACGGTAGGAAGAGCAAAAATCAATGGGCATCGAAGGATGGAGATATGAAGGAAAGGAGAGGGGGCAAAGGAAAAAGGAAGGAAGGAAGGAAGGAAGGAAGGAAGGAAGGAAGGAAGGAAGGAAGGAAGGGAGGGAGGGAGGGAGGGAGGGAGGAAGGGAAGGAAGAAGGAAGGAAGGAAGGAAGGAAGGAAGGAAGGAAGGAAGGAAAAATATACCATTTTTACACACTCAAAAACATTTGCATGTAGAACCAGCAATCAATGGACAGACACAGAGTGTGAACAAAAAGGAGAAATGAAGGAAAAACTAAGTAGCTGTAGAGAGGAGGTTGCTATGAAAGGTCTAGCCTGGGGCTCCGAGGCACCATTGTACTTTAGGTACTGTCAAACAGCCCGAGGAGTACCAGGTGCTCGCTTCTGTCCGAGAGTCTGGGAAACTCTCAGTCTTCAACTCTTTCCCTTTATTCCTGTTACAATTTGTTCTCTTCTTGCAAAAACTCAGGAATGAACAGGGAGAAATTTTAAAATTTGTCGCGCCCCGTCTGCCAGCAGAAAGGACACGGACACCAGGGTTCTTCTCGATCACGCTTTATTAAGGCCCTTTCTTACAGCTGAAGACAGGAGACCCAGCTCACCGAGACCGGGCGAGCTTATATAGTAAAATTCTCTCGCCTCTGAGATGTCATTCAGCAATTGGTCAGCTCATGGCGCCAGATTGACAGGTCGTCAGGGATAGGCTAGTTCTGACATCGCCTGTTCAGGAGAGGTGCATGCGCAAAGCACTTGTTTACGGGCAACTGGAGCACGGAACGGCGGCCACCTCTGCGTGTGGTCGCCAACAACAATGTTGCAGCCCGCAACAAAAATTCACTCTAAGATTCATTTAGATCCTGCCTCTGGTTTTCAACATCTTTCATAATGAGTATTAAATTACGCCATGTAACTTCCTCAAAAAAAGAACATAGACAGAGTGAGAGCGAGTGTGTGTGTGTGTGTGTGTGTGTGTGTGTGTGTGTGTGTGTGTGTGTGTGTGTGTGTGTGTGTGTGTGTCAGGAGAGAGAATAAGAAACAGCTGAGAGAAAATAGCAAGGGAAAGAAGGAAAGGAGGGCAGGGAGGAGGGAGGGGAGGGGGTGGGAAGGGAGCAAGACACCGTTTTTTAATACATTCAAGGGCAAAAGGTTTCTTCATCTTTAAGGAGAAAAGCAGTCTCAAGGCAGAAGTAAAGAAATGACAGCCACATATATGTATTGAGTTTGTCTGCTTCCCAAAACCTAAGTGAACGGTGATCAAGAAAGCAGCTAGACCAGCAATCCCAGAAGCTTCTTTAGACTCCAGCTCCCTTGCCTGCCTTGGAGGCACTGGTGTGCCCCATGCCCCGGGTGCTCCTTGAGGCCCGGATGCTCAGGAGCTCTCAATGGAGAACAGAAAGGAAAGCCAGCTTCCCTCTTTGGCTCAGCAGGAGCACTGCCACCACACACAGGATCTTAGGAAGCCTCACAAAGCCCTGGGGGTGGAGACCAACACCTTGCTAGTGAAGCAGGCAGAGCTGATTGTGTAACTTCCCCCAAGGTCTTGTTGCTCTGGGCTGGGGAGACTCGACAGATACCCAATTATTTCACCTTGAGGGCGTTTCAACTTCAGGCTCCCTGGAAGGAGAGTGCCTGGCATTGATGAACTGCCCTGGAGAGTAGAAGGCAGGAGAGAGTCAGTGATGACAGCAGGGTTCCAGCCAGTTTCTGGATGACTCTGGCAAAACTACATATGGAAAATGAGTGAGAAGCCAGCACTGGACAGTAACCAATGGACCCACCCTGCACAGCCTGACTCAAGGTCTCAGCTGACCAGCTCCACAACACCACACCCTAGACACTGGCCTTAATTTATGTGTCAGTGTGTATACATTATCACACATTTTGATGTGTGATAGCACACATGAAGCCAGAGATTGACATTGGGTGTCTTCCTCAATCAATTTCCACTTATTTTCTGAGACAGGGTCTCTGGCTGACCAGCAAGCCCCAGGGGTGCTCCTGCCTTCTGGTCCCCAACACCATGATTATAGGCACAAAGCTGCTACTTCTGATTTTTTCTAAAAATGAGTTCTGGGAATCTGACTCAGGTTAGTCTATGAGTTGCTGCATGGTAAGCACTTTAGCACTGAGCCATCTCCCCAGACCTATGAGCTCAAGTTTTGAAGACAAATATGATGTATGTTCTGTCACTGCCAGATTCTCATGGCTTAGAGAAAGCCTCGCATATCATGTGGGGCAAATAAAAACACCAGCTCTGTGGGTAAATGAAGCAAGATCTAGAATCACTTAGTCTTTTATTAGACTCATTATCATTGAAAACCACATGAAGACTTTACTTTTAATATTAAATTCATGTATCCGTGTTTATTGGGTACCTGCTATGTGGCGGGCAGTGGCTGGATAATAGAAACCCATTAATTAGCACAATATTGCCTCTGCCTTCATGAAGCTCACGGCCCAAGGCTGAGAAAGATCAAAGCACTAGCTGCGCTGCTAATTACTTAATGATGACTCCATATTAGGGTACACTGTAAGGAGTGAGCACGGTGCTGAGGGAAGCCACCACAAGGGACACTGAGGAAGACAGAGGCAGCTGTGCAATGTCCGGATGTCCATAGAGCTCAGTGAGAAAAGAAGACGTGTATGTTTAATTTAAAAAGCGACATTGACTAATCACTGTGATCTTCTGGCCCTCTGCTATCTCATCTGTGAAGTCGAGGGAGTCCACTCAGTCCACAGTGGGAGCACGTCCCACCAGTGAGTGACCTTGCCCCTTGGACTCACAGTCACTGAAATACCAGAGTGGGGGCCAATGCTTCCTCTCTGCAGCATTCAAGAGAGACCAATCGTTTTCCATTCTTCCCATCCCCAGATGTTCCCCCTCCACTGGGACAGCCATTCTTCAGGGAGGAGTTGCATAGGAGTCCCTTCTCTAAGGCACTATCAGCAATGACACAGCCGGGGCAGAAGTATTTGACAGAAGTCTCATCCTGTGCTGTCCTTCACAGAGCAGAGACTCATGTGCTGCAGCACTGGGTGATAGAGACACGAGGTCTTTGGGAACATGTAGGTTTCAACTCCCTCTTGGATTCTTCATTATGCTGGGTTTTTGTTTTGTTTTGTTTTGGGTTATATTTTGTTTTTACCTTATAAAGAATTATTTGTTTATGCAAACATATTTTATTGTTTTTTTCTTTTATTCATCTCTCATACATTACATCCTGACCACAGATTTCCCTCTCTCCTCTCCTTCCAGCCCCTTCCCCAACATCACTCTCCCCAAGATCAATTCCTCCTCAGTTTCCCTTCACCAACAACAAACAAAGATCAAGCCTTTCAGGGATATCCACTGAAAATGGCCTAACAAGACACAATAAGACGAGGTATAAACTCTCATATCACGGCTAGACATGGCAACCCTGTAGGAGGAAAAGGGTCCCAAGCACAAGCAAAAATCAGAGACTCCCATTGTTGAGAGTCCTGCAAGAACACCAAGCTACACAACCATAAGGTATATGCAGAGGACCTAGCGCCAATGCATACAAGGTCACTTCAGCTTCTGTGAGCCCCTATGAGTCCTGCATACTTGATTCTGTGGCCTGTGTTCCTATTCCCCTCTGGCTCCTACAATCCTTATTCCTGCTTTTCTACGGGGGTTCCCTTGGTTCCATCTAGTGTTTGATTGTGGGTGTCTACATCTGCTCCCATCAGTTGCTGAATGATGCCCCTCTGATGAGAACTGGGCTAGGCACCAATGTGTAAGTATAGCAGAATATCATTAGGAATTATTTCATCGGTTTTTTTTCAAAACTTGGTTCTATCCCAAGGCTCTGCTGCCCTGCCTCTGGTTCCTGACCCTCCAGGCATGTCAGGTGTGGGCTCCCTCTCTTAGTGTAGGCCACAAGTTGGACCAGTCATGGGTCGGCCACTCCCAAAAGCTCTGTGCCACCATTGCCCCAGCATCTCTTGAAGGCAGGACAGACTATATGTAGGCTGAAAGTTTTATGGCTGGGTGATGCCCCACTTCCACTGCTAGGAGCCTTGCCTGGTTATAGAAGATGGCCAGTATGTACTCCATATCCCTCATGACTAGAAGACATCTCCAGAGTTACTCTCATAGACTCCAGGGAGTTTCCACTGCATTAGGTTTCTATATTGCCCCCCAACTCCAATCATCTCTCCCACCCCCTGCCTGATCCCTTCTGTCCCCATCCCTACCCACCCTTAGTCCACTTGCAAAATCTGTTCTATTTCCCTTTCTGAGGAAGATCCATGTGTCCTCTGTTGAGCTCTTCTTGTGACTTAGTTCCTCTGGGTCTGTGAATTGTACCAGGGAACTCCTACAGCTGATTAATACCTTTAGTGAAGTGGCTGGATACAAGATTAACCCGAAAAGCAGCCCTCCAATATACAAATGATAAACAGACTGAGAAAGAAATCAGGAAAAAAAACACTCTTTACAATAGTCATAAATAAGATAAAATATCTTGGGTTAACTCTAATCAAGCAAATAAAAGACTTGTATGATAAAACTTTGAGTCTTTGAAGAAGATGGCAATATCTCCCATAGTTATAGGTCAATAGGATTAACATAGTAAAATGGTCATCCTAGCAAAAGCAATCTACATATTCAATTCAATCCTCATCAAAATTCCAGCACAATTCTTTACAGAACTTGAAAAGACAATACTCAACTTCACACAGAAAAACAACAACATCAAAAAAAGAAAAAAAAAACAAGATAGCTAAAACAATCCTGTATCATAAAAGAACATCTAGAGGTATCACCATCCATAATTTCAAGTTGTACTACAGAGCTATAGTAATAAAAACAGCATGGTATTGGCATAAAAACAGACAGGTTGTTCAATGGAATTGAATGGAGACCCAGATGTAAATTCACATAGCTATGGAATCTGATTTTTGATAAAGAAGTCAGAAAGACACAATGGAAAAATCAAATCATTTTCAACAAATGGTGCTGGTCTAACTGGTTGTCTGCATAAGAGGAATGCAAATAGATCCATATCCATTACCCTGAACAAAACTCAAGTCCGAGTAGAGCAAAGACCTTAACATAAATCCAGATGCACTGAACCTGAAAGAAGAGAAAGTGGAGAATAGTCTTGAACACATTGGTACAGGAGACAACTACCTGAAAGAACACCTGGATAGCACAGGCACTAAGAACAACAATCAATAAATGGGACTTCATAAAACTTAAAACCTTCTGCAAGGCCATGGACACTGGTAATAAAACAAAACAGCAGCCTACAGAATGGGGAAAGATCTTCACCAACCCCACATCTGACAGAGAGCTAATATCCAAAATATATAAAGAATTTAAGAAACTAAACATCAACAAATAATTCAATTAAAAAGTAGGGGATAGATCTAAGCAAAGAATTCTCAACAGGGGAAAAAAAAACTCAAATGGCTGAGAAACACTTAAGGAGATGTTCAACATCCTTAGCCATCAGGGAAAAGCAAAACGACTCTGAGATTCCATCTTACACCTGTCAGAATGGCTAAGATCAAAAACACTGATGATAGCTTATGCTGGAGAGGATATGGAGCAAGGGGGAACACTCATCCATTGCTGGTAAGAGTGAAAACTTGTACAGCCACTTTAGAAATCCATATGGCAGTTCCTCAGAAAATTGGGAATTGATCTACCTCAAGACCCAGCAATACCACTCTTGGGCATATAAACAAAGGATGCTCAATTGTACCACAAGGGCACTTGCTCAGCCATGTTCATTGAAGCTTTATTCATAATAGCCAGAACCTGTAAACAACCTAATGTCTCTCAATGGAAAAATGAATAAAGAGAATGTGGTACATTTTCACAATTGCTACTCAGCTGTTAAAAACAATGACATCATGAAATTTACAGGCAAATGGATGGAATTAGAAAAGATCATCCTGAATGAGGTAACCCAGACCCAGAAAGACAAACATGGTATGTACTCACTCATAAGAGGATATTAGCTGTTAAGTAAAGAACAATAATTAAGCTGTTCTTTTCCCTGCCCAGCTCCACTTCTGTGTTATCTACAGTTTCTGGAGAGCACTAATTTCCTTAGCGTCCCAGTGGAGGGTTCAAGGTCAGTGAGATAGAGAGAAACTTGCAGTCTGAGGAATCCCAGCTCTAAATGCATGGCCTTTAGTGAGTGGCTTCCCAATTCGATGGTGCTGTGTAGAAATGGAACTTTAGCGCTGTAGTTCTTACTCCAGGGGCTAAGTGAGCTTGCTTATGGAGCAGTGACACATACTTGGCGAACAGTCTAGTCATTGCACATCCACTACTGGTTCAGGGCATACGTTTCCAAATGGCTTTCCTCTTCATTTACATAAACATGCACACTCAGGTATTTTCCTTTTCATGTTCACATAACACAGTTACACGTATTTTTTAAGTCTGTATATTCAATCATGTATACCTATATTACATTTATATTTGATTATTCTTCAAATTATCCTGTTTGCTCAGAAAATACCTTCTTCTCTCTCATCTGTGGGGATCTTGACCATCTCCTCATACTGAGACATCAGTAAAAGTGAAGAAAAGTGTTGGTGGCCATCCAGGCTCAGGGCTACAGCTCTCTGTCCAGTCTCAGTGCTACACTTCTCCATCCAGGCTCAGGGCTACCCAACTCCATCTGCCAGTATCTTCATGCCTGCTTCCTGCGCACCATTATGAGGGTTTTCAATGCACAGGTCTGTGATCTAAACTAAGCAACAACTTAAAGGGACAAAGTCTTTCATTGACCTGGCGCTCAGTAGGTTCTGGGCTGGATTCACCTGTCTTTACTTCCCCACAAATACACACCACCAGATTAAGACTTTTAGAGCTTTTCACACGGGCAGTGGAGATCAAATTCAGCCTCTTAGTCCTGTGCAGCAATCACTGCCAACACAACCATCTCTTCAGTCCCTAACTGTGATTTAAATGTTTAGTTTTCATTTCTTACTTATATTGCTTACTATTTGCACAATATGCATTGCAGTATAAATTTCCTACATCCCAATCACATGGAAACATTCCCCGTGGAATTTTTAAACTTTCTATCTTGTAATGATGAAAAATTCACAAGAAATAGCACCTTACTTCCAAAGCACTGTTCACCTCCTCTCTCCTAGAATCATTTGCACGACCCTAACTCTGTCCTCTTAGAAACTGATACTACAGGACCCAAGAAGTTTGTTCAAACTACATCAGTTTTGCATGCACTTGGCTCCTGGAGCATTTCCATGTGATCTTATCCATATGTAGAACTGTGTAACCACTCATGGCACCCATCATGTCTGTCAAAGTGTTCCATGGTAACAAGGCTTCTCAGTATTGGCCCCTTAAAGCTGAAGCCTCCACAATACCTAGGCATGTACAATCAGCTCTCCATTTGTGTGTGCAAATGAGAGTGCATATGTGAGCATGTGTGCAAATGGAGACATGAAGATAACCACAGGTGCTGTTCCTCAGAAGTCATCTACCTTGTTTTAGTTTTGTTTTTTTTTAAAGATTATTTTTATTTTATTTTCAATTATGTATACATACATACACATGAGTATAGGTGCCTACAGAGGCTGGAGGAATCAGGACACCCCCACCCACCCACCCATGTTGGAGTTAAAGGTAAGATGCCAGATGTGCTTCTGGAAACTGAACTCTGGTCATTTTCTCTGCAAGAGCAGTCTGGGATCTTAACCATTGAACCATCTCTCCAGGGCCTACCTTACTTTTTCAGACAGTGCCCCTCATTGGTGTGGAGCTCACCAGTAAGCTAGACTAGCTAGCCAGTGAGCCCCAGGGATCTTTCTGCCTGTGTCTCTTCAAGGCGGGTGACAAGCATGCACCACCATTCCCATATTTTTACGTGGGTGTTGGGGATCAAACTCGGGTCTTCATGACAACATACCTGTGCCACCTTCCCTGACCCCTTCTAATACCCATATTGGAAGAGCAGAGGTGCTAAACAAGAGCCTTGAGCACATGGGGCTGCCCACAGGACAGATTCAGACCACCCTGAGTCTCATTTTCCAGAATGTCATGTCCCTCCATGACTTGTCACCTAGCTTCAGGGTTCCTTTTATATTTATTTCAGCCCAACACTCCATTGTGAGTATGCCTTTCAAAGAATATACTTCAGAAAATAGAATGTACTCCCCCGTGGTCTCTCCAAATGTGCACTGTCCAGCATGCTGAATGTATGTATCCTTCCACCCTCGATCCTTCCATCTGAGAGCTCTCTGTGCCTGCTTGGAAATCTCCACTTTAGAAGAAATCGTCTATAACCTTTAACAAGAATTTAAATTCCTGTGGATGCAAATACCTACTTTGCAGACAGGCAGCTTAGGGTCAAATCCCAGTTTCATCACTTAGAGGAAGAAAGGCACCCACTGATGCGGTGTTAGCTGTGTGTGCTGCACCCTGCACATGAACACTCAGATGAGCTGAGCAGGGCTGAAACCCAGATTGCCCTCTACCTACCAAGCTGTAAGAGCTGACTTGGGGAGAGGCAATCTCGAAGACAGAGCTACATCACTATGTAAAGATGCTAATCACTCGCAACCTACACACTGGGAGATGTGGATCCACACCAATGGTGTCTAGCTCTAACTCAACAGGGGTGCATCTTGGACTGCAGAGATGGCTCAGCCAGTAAAGTACTTGCCAAGCAAGCAAGAGGATCAGAGCTCAATCCCCAAACCCACAAAAAAGCTGAGTCTGAGTCTGACTGTAATCCCAGTACTGCAGGGGTGAGGACAGTTCTGAGGTGAGGGCAGCAGGGTTCTTGGGATTTGCCAGTTTACCTGAATCAGCAACCCAGGGTCAATAAGAGACCTTGTCTCAAACAGAACGGTGAAGGTGATGGAAGATACACAGCCTCCACCTCTGGCCTCCTCACACATGAGCATGAACACATACGCTTGCGCTCAGACAGGGAGCATCTTTCCCTGGTTTGCTTGTCGGCTCTTAAAGGCAAGCAGAGTCTGCGGCACCTTAGGGAAGTTGCTCTACCTCTCCGTGCCTAGGCTTTCTTAGCTCTGAAATGAGGATGATGAGAGCACCCACCCGGAAGAATTGTCGCAAGGAAGTGGGACAATCCCCGCAGAAAGCATAGCATCTTGCTTATGACAAACACACAGCAAACCTTGTCATCCTCTTACCACCACTAATGACAGGGAGGGACCACTCATGAGAACCAGTATGCAAACCACGACTGGAAAGTAATAGCTTTCTACAAAGTGCAAGATGAAAGAAGTCTCCTTAATGAACTGCGGTGCTTCTGATTTACAGCCGCCCAGCGTCAGAGGGTCAGCACCTCCCTGATCTTGGGGCTGAGGAGATGAATCGGCTTGGAGAGGCTGGCAGAGTGTCCTTCATCCTGGAGCCCAGCCAGCTGGTTTTCACATAGCGGGTCAGGTACCCAGCCCCAGGCACTCTTCTCCTTGCCTGATGCCCTTCTTCAAACAGTTTATTACCTTTTTTCTATTTCTTGCAAGATGTAGGGTTTTCATTTCTCTTCCCCGAGAAAATCCCATCTATTCTCTGTCAATATTTTCACTCCCAGAATAATGGTCTCAGTGTCTAGAAAGAACTACATAGTCTGCCTCGCTTGTCAGTTTCCAAATTCCAGAGAAGGAAGATGTTCACCTGGGAAGCATATTAAAAATGTGGATTTGGGGGCCCTGCCCTTGGGATGCTGCCCCTGAATGGAGATGCAACATCTCTCCTTTATCTCAGTACAGTTAAGTGGCTGGTGTTTAATTGGCTGACCCAAGTCCTCCAAGACACAGAGGGCTATGATCAGCCCCAGGCTGGACCACAACTCAGGCAGAGCTGAGCCAAGAACAGAGACTTCTTCCTGCAGGTATTTCTCAGTGAAGAGATGTTCCACTGATTGCTTTCTCTGTCCCCAGCGGTGTCACCGCTGTGACGATGATCTCGATTGTCAGGCTGATTAACTGTGAGGTACCTGGGAGATTAGTAAAACCATCTCAGGTGTGCTTTGAGTGTGCTTCCAGAGAGGATTAAGTAAAGGTGAAGGCCCGCCTGAATGTGGGCAGCACCATCCCATAGGCTGGTGTATCAGGTGGACTAGGGAAAGGAAGAGAAGGCCAACAAACCCATATTCCGTCTCCCTTTCTCCCTCCCTCCCTTCCTCCCTTCCTCACTCCCTCCCTCCTTCCCTCCCTCTCCTCTGTCTCTGCTTCTTGACTGCCATGGACTGAACAGCTTCCACTGCCTCATCCCCTCCCTCACAGTAGGTCCAGAAACAGGGAGCCAGCCAGCCATGAATTGAAAGCATAAGACAAACAAATTCTCCTTCCCTTAACCTCTTTCTGTGAGGTATTATGTCACAACAACAAAAAGACTAACACATCCACAGTGACCTTGAAGGTCTTAGTTAAATGTCCTTGGATGCCTTTGGGAGCTTTCGAACCCAGCCCTCACTCTCAATTTACAATAAAGCTTACAGCTCAAGACTGGCTCCTCAAAAGACATGGCCTCTGGATTCAGTGGAAGGGCATCGAGTCCAAGATGAGAAGGGTGAGGCATTTGGACAAGCAATGGCAGTGGGGCATAGCTGGTATTTTCTTTGGGCCACCAACCAGTTCCCAAATAAAGATATGGAGACTTATTATTAATTATGAACTTCGGCCTTAGCTTATGCTTGTCCTGATAGCTCTTTTAACTTAATTTAACCTGTTTCTTCATCTACCTTTTGCCTTTGGAAGTTTGTACCTTCTTTTATAATGAATGTCCTTCTTTCCTGACTTCTCTGCATCAGGCTGGCTGACCCCTGGAATCTCCCTGGCATCTCTTTTCCTTTCTTCCCCCAGCCTACACTCCTCCTCCTTACTCTCCCTGCTGGGAAGTCTCACCTATACCTCCTCCCTCACTATTAGCTCTTAGCCCTTCAGCTTCTTATTCAATGAGTAAGACGCCTTAGGCAGGCAAAGTAAGACAGCAACACATCTTTATATAATTAAACAAACATGACACATCTTTACATAATTAACCAATTGCAACACATCTTTACATAGTTAAACAAATATTCTGCAGCAGTGGGGCAAATGGGAGGATCAACAACATTTGAGAAAACCAGGAAGAGAAGAGGGCTCTAAGAATGAGGTGGAAGGGATTATCTAAGAGGCATATCCAGCAGCCAACACACTAGACCATCTTACATCTTTGGTGCAGCATTCTGCATGAAGTACTAGCTAAAGAGAGACTATATAGCAAGTACCATGCTAAGCTCTCATCAGGACCATCTTTCCACAGTGATGGAGACTGCAAAGACTGTAAAGTTTCAGTGAAAAGACTGGAAAACATTCTCTGTGACGGAAATTGAAAAATATACATGCAAACTGTGCATGCCCAAAGGCACTCTCGTGTAGGCAAAAGCACACACACACACAGAGCTAGACATTAAGAGTGCACATATGAGATGTGTGTGTGTACCTCTTCATTAACAGGGGCTTGTGAACATGTACATACACACAATAAAAGATGAATTGCGTGCAAATCATGTGTCAGAAAACATCCCCTACTGCACTAACTATCATACCTGTCACCAGACTCTGAGATCCTTACATGAGAAATGGCGTCATGTTTACACTGTCAACTCCAGGCAGGGACTGGAAGAGAAGGGACCTCAGCAGGCCACACACTTGAATGCCAACTAGCCATCCTCCCATGGCTACAGATGCAAGTTCTTTCAGGGCTGTTCCCTCGCATTAGCAGAAATCAAGTCTGACTTCAGATGGAAACACTGAGGTCACATCAGGTTGTCTGGCTTGCTCGCCTATCTGAGAAAGGGGTAAACATCCATGGTTCCAAAATCAAAGACTGCAACTGGGGGGTTCTCAGACAGCAACTTAGATGATGTTGATTGGTTTCAAAGCTGTCTATCCTTGAAATAGTCTAGGATTGAAAGAGAAGATATCATCACATCCTCTACAGTCCTGAACAGAAAGTATGCAGAAGTGGGGGCTTTTGCTGCTTCTAGAACAGTCTACCCAAATGGCAGAATGAGGGTCTATTGCCCTCATGCTTGGAGATCCTCAGTTTGAATACAGCTCACTCTATTTGAACCTTGTGCTACAGATGCAGCCTCTGTATCTTTTTCTGGTGAATATCTTCCACTCAAAACAGCTGGAGGAACCACACTGAGGTCAGAAAGACTGGACATCCTGCTGGATGCTACGCAGCTAGTTTGACAGTAGCTTCAGGCAACGGTATCTTTAAAGAACTCTACCAGGGGCCAGGGCAGAGATTGGCAGCTCTTACAGTTCAGCAGAGAGCCCAAGGAATTAAAATGAGCTTCTAGGCATTGCTCACCCTGAGGAAGTAGCTGACTGGCCATGTGTGCTGAGCCGCAGTGTCCCAGGCAGGATGTGTCTACAGAGATTGCCAATGTCACCTTCGTGGGACTGCAGAGTCACTGGGGAAATGTAAAGAGAAAGGGGTGGGGAGGTAAAGAGGTGTAGAAAACTCCTACTCAAACATTTTTATCCCAGTTCACCCGAAGCTGTGCTTTTTATTTTGTGTTTATATGTCTGTGTGTGTGCATGATACACAAGTACATTTGTGTGTGTGCAAGACTGTCATGGTTACTGTTTGTCAATTTGATACAAACTCGAGTCATCCAGGAAGAGGGAACTTCAACTGAGGAATTGCCTCAAACAGATCAGCCTGGGAGCCTGTCTATGGGGGGTGGTTCCTTGACTAACAACTGACGGGGAAGGACCCAGCCCACTGTGTGCTGTGTCACCCCGGGCAGGTGCTCTTGGGTTGTATTAGAAAGGTTGCTGACCATGGGCAAGGAAGTAAGTCAGGAAGCAGGGTTCTTGGTCTCTACCTAAGCTCCTGCCCCCAGGTTCTTGCCTCGAGTTCCTGCCCTGGCTTCCTTTGATGATGAACTGTAGGCTGTAAGATGAAAGAAACACCTTCCTCCCCCAAGTTCCTTTCGGTCATGATTTTTATCACAGCAAACAGAAATCAGACGAGGACAAGGGTCACACACACACGGTGCTCGTGTGTATAGGTCAGAGGCTAACTTCTGGTGTCCTTACGCAGGAGCCATCCACCTTGACTTTCTGCCATTTGTTTGTTTGCGGGAGAAGTGAGTCACGGTCATTCATTGTTTTCTGGTCCTGGTTCACTAGACCGACTGGTCAATGAGCTCCAAGTCACTACCTCTCCAGTGCTGGGATTACAAGGATGCACCCTGATGCCTCATTGTCCCTTTTCTAAATGTAGGTTCTAGGGATTACACTAGTGTCCTCATGTGACAAGCACTTTACCATACAAATCTATTTTTTTTAAACCTCCTTCTCTGGTGCTTTAACCCAGCATGTTCAAGAGTCACTGCCTCAAGGAACCTGTCTTGCTGGACCAATAAAAGTCATTGGTGCTAAACATTGTTCCTCTGCCAACCAAGTTTCCCGAGGACATGGTCACATTCTATTCACACAGCTCCCCACTAAGGAGCTCAAGAGCTCTTGTGAGCTCAGAGACTACATTTGGGGAGATGGGTCCCTTCCCCGATCTGCTGGGTAGAGATGCTGGAACTTGCAGTGGTTAAGGAGCAAGAATCTAGAATTAAGCATCATGACTCTAGCAATTATTCCATGACTGTGACAAGCTGTTACCCCTCTGAGTCTGTTTCCTCGCCTGTGAAGGGAGAATAACAATACTTAACTATTCGAGGGTCTGGGAGAGAAGTCAACATAGCGTAGAGCCTGGCACCACACAAGCGCCTGAAAAGCGGTGCCTGCTACAGTTCAAATCCCCATGCATCAGATGAGTCAGCAGATGGCAGCGCTCCCCACCACTTCCACTGCCCTTGTGGTTACGGCCAAAACAGTTTCCTTCTCCTTGCAGAGCAAAGCATCTCTAAGGGACATCAGATACCTTGTTCCTTACCACTGACCTTTTAGAGATCCTCGCTTACTGGCTCTCCATGAGCAAGCCCCTTTTGCCTCTAACTCTGAGTAGCATTGATCCCTCTCCCAGAAAGTCCCTACTCCATGCTCTTCCCAATACTGTCTGCTCCACAGTCCTCTACTTAACCGTGACATGGCAGTTTGGGTGTTCCTCCTCTGTTTTGTTTTTCTTCCTCTCCCCACAGTTGATGATCTTCTTTTCATTCTTGATTCTTTACTTTGTTTCCCCTTTCAAACACCACACTGCACAACTCACATGATTTAGTATCCCTGGAATTTGGCAACAGATCTTGAATATTAGGTCCCCAGTCAAAGTTAAAAAAAAAAATCAACCAACCCATGTAGAAAGAGATTCTGACTTGTGAGTTTGGCTTTCTTGCTCCTACATAAGCTAGAGTTCTATTGGTTAGCTATTACTATGTAACAGCCAGGCCAGAACTCATTCATTCAATGTAACAAGCGTTTGTCCTCACTCAGCACCTGCAGGCTGAGAGGGCATGTGGTAAGCTCAGCTGAGCTTCTCTGCTTCAAGCCTGAATCTAGCTTTGCCTGGCTGCTCATGTAGGTTTGATTCAGATTGACCAGTATGTTTTACATCCTGGAGTCCTGGCAGAAAGGGACAACAAATACCAAGGGGAAACGTAGTCCTCTCTCCCAGACAGGTCTGGCAAGTCTGATTTATCAGGACCACTACTTTGGCCATCTATAGACGGTGCAGATAGCGATCGTTACCACCCAATTACCACTTCCACAAGGAATGGCCACATGGCACAATCAGCTACTGGAGTCTGAAATACTTTGGAAAAGCCTGTTCTCATTGGCTGGGTCTCATAACCTCCCTATTATGTGAACTGTACATATGATGTGGCTGAGACACATGAAGAAAACATGTGAAGAACCACAGAAAACCCTGGCCCAACCTTTGAACCACAGAACAGTGAGCACCCACTTCTCTGAGACTCCATATCATAGTATTTCCCATCAGGTACATAGCCAAATACATTCCTAACAGCAAAGGTCTCTAGGGCGTGGATAACAAATGTCCACTCACAGAATAAATCTAGCAAACAGACAACTTTTGCAAATAACAGTTTACTTGGACGATTGTTGGTCACCCTTGGCTGCCTTTCTCCCGGCAGTAGCAGAGGTGAATAATTGCAATGGAGACCTTTGGGTCCATGAAAAAAGAAACCTAAAGCAATTGTGCTCTTGATTTCCCATGTGTGTACGTGTGCATATGTAAGTGTATATGTCTGCACGTGGAGGTTGGACCTCACCAATGGGCTTCTTTCTTCATTGCTCTCCACATTTTTTGAGACAGAGTCTCTTACTGAACCTGGAGTTTATTGCTTCTGGCTAATGACCTTCAGGAGTCCACCTGCCTCCATCTGCCCCTGTGCTGGAGTTAGAGACACCAACCACCATGCCGATATCTCTGTGTCTACGATGCATCCAAATTCAGAACTTGGTATTTATGAAACAGGAACATTATCAACTGAGCCATCTCCATAGCCATTTACTCCTTTTCTAACACTCATGAACAGTTTGGGTACCAAGAGACACACAGAAATTGCTTAATGTAATAGCAGCACCATTAGATGTCATTTATTGAGCACTAATTGTTTGCCAAGAGCTATGCGAGACATTCTTCAGTTATTATTACACTGAATCTCCACAGCATCCTAATTGGTTAGAACTACTGCCTTCCCCATTCTCTAAAGATATAAAGATAGATATTAAGGATTAGAGCTATTAAATAATTGGCCCAAGGTCATCAAGAGAGTGAGGGTGCAGCAGCCAACTTCTGCGATGATCCTGTTAACCTCCAGGCTTCTGAATTTGGCTTCTGGCTGAGTCTGATGAGAGCATGTTTCATGCAGCAAGATAAGGCTCTGTGACCCTTCTCCGGCTGCCCTTTGTGGGCAGTGTGTATTTGAGGGGGGGCAGGGGAGACCTCATCACATCTCACTAGAGGAAAGAAACTCTTGGCAAATGAAAACTATGACTCTAAATCACAGAAACAGAGAGTTTTTACAACCACCAAATAGACAGAAGGTGTTATAAATCTTTCATCACCTGCTAGGCTCCTTCAATGGGCATTCCTTCCTCTGCCTAAGCCAGACCTGTCCAGACAGGACCGTGCTTCCCACCTGCCAGCCTTCTTTGAATTTAAGATGGGCATCTTGATTTGCCTTCTGCTTTAAAAGACTCCATAGGGCTGGAGAAATGGCTTAGTGGGTAAAATGTTTGCTGAAGAAGCATGGGCAACTGGGTTAGGACCTCCAATAGCCATATAAAAAGGTCAGTGCACAGCATACATCTACAATCCAGCACTGGGGAGGGGGTGGGGCAAATGACAGGGCTAGGTGGATCCCTGGAGGTTGCTGACCAGCCAGGTTCAGAGAGAGGCCTTGTCTCAATAAAGAAGGTGGAGCGTGATTGAGGAAGACACTAGAACGTCAACCTGTGGTCTACACACACACACACACCAGAAGAGCCCTTCTTGTTCATGGTGAATGCTCTCCCAACACAAATCAGCTCTTGTCAGGAGACCGGCTTCTGTCTCAAGTCCCATGGCCTAGATACTCAAGATGACTATGCACAGATCACTCAGAAGCCACTGAGGGTGGAAGAAATAGCTGAGTGTGTGTTTATCACACTGGGGCCCCTCCCCAGCTTGATTCAAGGGTCTTGAGGGGAGAGAAGGGACATTTTCAGATCAAGCACGATTATGCATCAATGGAAACCCTGTGGTGATCTTTAGTAGCCCCCAAAATGTCTAAAAACTCAGTCAGAAGTTGAACATGAGCTTGTGCTCAGTTCTTCAGTTCTTTCACTCTAAGAGGGACACACTGCTCCTTGGGTGACTGATATGTACCCCGCATCATATTTGATTTCTCGTGACAATAGAAGTTTTCATGGAGTACATGTTCAGAACAGTACTGAGTGTACACACATAGTAAACCAACTCTCACCGAGACCTCATCTAGTGAGTACTAGGGTGTTAGATGAGAGAAAAGGAACACGTATGATGGATGGATCAGCTCTCCCCAAACCATGATAGCGTAAAGCAAATCACACATTCCTCATACCCCAAGCCCAGCCTCCCAACCTCTGACAATTACTATTCTTCTCTTCTATGTGTTTAGCATGTCAACTAGTCAGGAGAACTGTATGTTAAAGAGCTGTAGTCCAGTGTGTTGACAATAGTTGATAATAATATATTGCATATTCCAAGCTGTCTTTAAAATGTTTCCACCATAACTGTGTGATGTGATGGTTATGTTACATAGCCTGATTGACAGATCCGACATGGGTACATATACAGTGGAAGACTCTGTCTCATTCTGGCTCTAGAGGAATGACATTTGAGGTTGATGTCTGACCTCCACGCCCATGTGCATTCCCTTGCACACTCCACTCACTCACAACCATACACTTTAGCAGTAATCGGTTACATGTATAATTATTGCTTGCCAACTAGAGTAACTTTTCCCTGTGGTTATAGAGATATGTCTCAGTTGGTGGAGTCTCAGTTTGATTCCTAATATCACTTATTATATTACATTCCGTAAATGCATCTAATTAAAACTTAGGTGATAGCTCAGTTGGTGAAGCACTTTCTTTACGTCCATGAGGATCTGTGTCCGATACTCAAAAGCCCAGGCTAAAAAGCAGAGTAGCCCATGCCTGTAATCACAGCACGAGGGAAGCAGAGGCAGGTCCTTGGGACCTGCTCTCAACTAGCCAGCCGAGCCTATTAGTGTGGCACTGCCAGTGGGACATTGCCTCAGAGGCATGACAGATGGCTCCAAAGCCTGACCTCTAGCCTCCATGTGCATGAGTACAACATGCACACACACATATACACACTGTATATACTCATGTATGTGTGTGTCAATTGTATATACTTACTATGTGTCAATTAAAAGTAAAGTAAAAAATATCCACCTATGATTTGGATGTAGCTCTGTTAATGTTGCCTAGCAGTCACAAGAACCTGAGTTTGACCCCACTACCACCAAGTCGTAAGTGATAGCACAGGCCTGCGATCCCAGCACATGGGAAGTAGGAAGAGGTCATCTTCAGGTACATTTACATCTTTCATTATACTGCCTGACAGCATTAAGGCACAGAAACGTATATCACTGCTCTGTGACAGCCCAGGCTATGGCTGGGAACTGATCTCAATGAGATCTTGGTCTAGAATCCACATTCTTAACCATTATACCATTCAATACACACCCCACCCATTTCTTTTGACTAGTCATGTTTTGTACTTAAAAATTAAAAGATGGGACTCAGTAAAGTTAGATAATGTGCTGATGCCACACAGCTAGTTTCCTGTGGAGGTCTGACTCACTTTTAAAGGCTTCTCTCCACAACACCGTGTTCAAACACACCTGCACTTGCCGAATCAACCAGCCTGCAAAAGCACCAACCGGGGACCACTTTCAGAGCATGAGCTCAGGAAGTGAGCAAGGACTTACAGGGCTGTCAAGATGGGCTGGGTTTGCCCTAGCCACTATTTCCTCCACTTGCCCTTCCCTTTCATTCCCACACAGGAAATCAATTTCCGCCTATCAGAGTAGTAGCTGTTATGGGATTCAACAAAATGAAAAAGACAAATTTTCAGCTCCCAGGATGCTTACAAAGCACACAGCTAAGGAACAGCAGACAGCAAAACAAAAGAAGTAGGAGAAACAAGAAAAGGTGGAGGGAATTCGAGGCTACTGCAAGACAAGTGTGACAGGGGCTCATACAGAATGGGTTCCCCAGAGAGAAGGAAGGGGAGACTGGGACTTAGAGAGGGTAAAAAGTAAGATGCAGCCTTTCTGTCTTAAACTGGACCTTTTCTGGGTAACTGGAAGTAACCTATAAGCCAACTAAAAAGGTGGGCCTCCAAGTGTAAGACAAGAGTGGAATATCCAGTAAAGCAAACAGCAGGCCAATAAATGGAACAGACAATTCTCAAAAGAAGAAAAGCAAATGGAAAACAATAGTTTTAACGTGTTCAATGCCCTTAGTCAACAGGGAAATGCAAATAATTAAAACCACTTTGACACCTCAGCCAGAATGGCTACATCAAGGAAACAAATGGCCTCACCAGTCAGGGAAGCAGGAAGGCAATCTCCACACTCCAGTGCCTCCTCCAAACCAACCCCCAGCCTCATCCCCAGCTCAACCACAGACCACCTGCTTCAGCCTCCCCTTCTCCTCTGGTCTCATTCCCAGAGGACTTTCCAGATCCTGTAGGCACACCCTGCTCCCCCTCCTCATGTGGACCCCCTCATCCTACCCCTATTCTAGCCCATTTCCATTTCTGTGACAGCACCCAATACCTGGTAACACATTCTTCCCCAAACCCACAAATACACACCTGGCAGAATTGCAATCGTATTCCCTACCAGACAGCCCACAGTCACCACATTGTCTTAAGAACTAGACAGGGCAACAAAAACCAAGGAGTGGAACACCCACCCAACAAAGACAAGACCAGACATCAGCACCCAGAATCACAATCATCCCAAGCCCAGATGCCTGCATGCCAGTATAAAACATAATCAGTAATACCCAGAACAATAGTGTCTACTAAAGCCCAGAAACCCTACTACAGCAGGCCTGAGTATCCCAATGTAGCTGAAGCATAAGACAAGAACTTCAAAATAGCATTTGTGAACAGGTTAGAGGTCCGTAAAGAGGAAATGAATAAATCTTTCAATGAGATCTATGAAAACACACACACAGTGGAATGAAATGAGGAAAACAGTTCAAAATGTGAAAGGGGGAATAGAATCAATAAAGAAAACCCAAATTGAGGGAAAACTGGAAATGAAAATTTTAGGGACCTGACCAAAAACTGTCAAGAAAAACCTCACCAACAGAATACATACAAGAGAGGAGGCATGTATGAGAGAATCTCGGGCACTGAAGACAAGATAGAAGAAATGGATACTTCAGTCAAAGAAAACATTAAATCTAAAAAAAAAAGAAAAAAGAAAAAAAATCCAAGAACAAAACATCCATAAAATCTGGGACACTATGGGAAGACTAAATCTAAGAATAATGGGAATAAAAGAAAAATAATCCCAACTCAAAGGTACAGAAAATATTTTCAACAAAATCACAGAAGAAAATTTTCCTAACCTAAAGAATGAGATACCTATAAAGGTATGATAAACATACAGAACACCAAACAGATTGGACCAGAAAACAAAGTCCCCTTGGCACATAATAGTCAAAACACTAAATGTACAAAACAAAGAAAGAATAAAAGCTGCAAGGGAAAAGCACAAAGTAATATAAAAATGAAGACCTGTTAGAATAACACGTGGCTCAGCTATTAAAGGCTAGACTCACAGCCAAAAATATAAAAACAACACCTAGCTTTTCAGTGGAGACTCTAAAAGCCAGAAGTGCCTGGACAGATGTTCTATGAACGCTAGAGACCACCGATGCCATCCCAGACTACTATATCCAGCAAAATTCAATTACAATGGGTGGAGAAAGAAAGATATTCCTTGACAAAACTAAATACAAGCTGTACCTATTTACAAATTCAGCCCTACAGAAGGCATTAGAAAGAAAACCTCAACCTGAAGAGGTAAACCCCACCCAAGAAAACAAAAGGAATAAATAATATCAGGCAAGCAAATTAAAAAGGGAGGAGACACCACAAGAGCAAAATAGCAGAATCTATAAGCACTGCCCGCTGATAACTCTCAACATCAATGATCTCCATTTTTCAATAAAAGATACAAACAAAGTGGATGGGAAAACACAATCCATACCTCAGCTGCAGCCAAGAAACATTTTAATTTCAAGGACAGAAATCACCTCAAGGTAAAAGGATGGAAAAAAGGTATTTCAAGAAAATGGACCCAAAATGTATGGTGTGGCTGGCATTTTAATATTTGACAAACTAGACTTCAAACCAAAACTAATCAGAAGAAATAGTTACTTATCAAATGAAAAGTTCACCAAGAGAACACTGCAATTCTGAACATCTATGCACCAAACACAATGGCATCCAAGTTCATAAAAGAAACACTCTACAGCTTAACCCACAGACTGACCAATCCTCACAAAGCGACCAGTGGAAGACTTCAGTACCCAACTCTTGCCAATAGACGAGTCATCTGGACAAAAACTCACAGAGGAACGATGACATTGACTGGCATCATAAATCACATGGACCTGACAGATATTTAGAGGACATTTTACTCAAACACAAAAGAATATACTTTCTTCCCAGCAGCTCATGGAACTTTCTCCAAAACTGAGCACATTCTTTAACTCAAAGCAAGTCTCCAAAGATATGAGAAAATTGAAATAACACCCTGTATCCTATCAGACCACCACGGGTAAAATCTGGATATCAACAACAGAAAGCTTACAAACTCATGGAAGCTGAACAACTCACCACTGGATGAAAATGGGTCAGGATAAAAATTAAAACAGCAAATAAAGTGTTTAGATGTGAATGAAAATGAAAACATACACGCCCAGCTTATGGGGCATAATGAAGTGGTATTGCACGGCAATTTCATCACACCAAGTTCCTATGTTAAAAAAAAAGAGGGAGTTATTTCATACCACTAGCAATGAATTAATAAAACGAAGAATTGGTTCTTGGGAAAAGTAATAAGACTGACAAACCCTTAGCCAAAATAACTGAAAGACAGGTAGAAAAGACCCAAATTAACAATATAAGAGATGAAAAGAAGAACATAACAACAGGCACCATGGAAACCCAGAGACTCATATGGACCATAGGTAAATAACCTGCATTATACCAAATTGGAGACTCTAACATAAATAGACAATTTTACTGATATATACAAGCTACTAAAGTTAAGCTGAGATCAGATATATTATTTGAACAAGTCTATTGGCCTTAATGAAATAGAAGTAGACCTTAAAATCTCCCAACAATAAAAGGCCAGGGCCAGATGGTTTTAGCACAAGATCCTACCAAACTTTAAAGAAGAGTTAATACCAACACTCCTCAAGTTTCTCCACAAAATAGGAATATAAAGAACATTGCCAAATTCTTTGTATGAAGCCACAGTTACCATGATACCTAAACCACTTAAAGATGCACCAAAAAAGAGAATTACAGAACAATTTCCCTTATAAACATATATGCAAAAATTCTCAACAAAATACTTGTAAACTGAATCCAGAAACACATCAAAAAATAGTATTTACTATAATCAAGTTGGCTTAATCCCAGAGATGGTTCAACATATGTAAATCAATAAACACAGTCCACCATATAAACAAACTGAAAGACAACAAACACATTATCATCTCATTAGATGCCCAAAAAAGCCTCTGACAAAATCCAACACTTCTTTATGATAAAAGTCCTAGAGAGATTAAAGATAGAAGGAGAATATCTAAAAATAATAAAAGCAATTTACAGTAAACCTGTAGCCAACATCAACTTAAACGAAGAGACACTTAAAACAATTCAACTACAATCAGGACGAAAACAGCGTTGTCCACTCTCTCCATACCTATTCAATATGGTACTTGACGTCTTACAGCAACAAAACAACTGAAGAAGATCAAGGGGATAAAAACTAGAAAAGAAGTCAAAGTATCCTTATTAGCAGATGATATGATAGTATACGTAAGTGACTCCAAAAATTCCACCAGGAAACTCCTACAGCTGATAAATACTTTCAGGATACAAAATTAACTTTAAAAAAAAAGAAAAGAAAGAATGAAAAATTCAGCATCCCATCTATACAGAAATGACAAACAGAAAAAAAAATCAAGGAAACAATACCTTTTACAATAGCCTCAGAAAATGTAAAATATCTTGGGGTAATTCTAACCATGAAAGTAAAAGACTTTTATGAAAAATAAAAAACCTTATGACATTAAAGAAAGAAATTGAAGAAGATGGAAAGATTTCCCATGCTCATTGATCAGTAGGATATAGCAGTATAGTAAAAAATGGCCACCCTACAAAAGCAGTCTACAGATTTAAACCAATCCCCATCAAAATTCCAATTGAATTCTTCACACAACTTGAAAGGACAACTTTCACCTACAAATGAAAACTCACGCACACACACAGAAACTCAGGATAGCTAAAAACACTTCTGAATAATAAAAAGAAAACTGCTATAGGTATCACCATCTCCAATATCAAATTCTACTACTGAACTATAATAATGAAAACAATTTGGCATTGGCACAAAAACATACACGTGGATCAATGAAATAAAATTGAAGACCCAGAAATAATTCCACACACCAATGGATATCTGGTTGTTGTTTTTTTTTAATAAAGAACTAAAAACTGGAAAAAAGATAGCATCTTCAACAAATGGTGCTGGTCAGACTGGATGGTGGAATGTAAAAGAATCCACATAGATCCATATGTAAATCCTGTACTCACCTCCAAATGGATCAAAGACCTCAACATAAAACCAGATACACTAAACCTAAGAGAAGAGAAAGGGGAATAGCCTTGAGCACATTGGCATGGGGAAAGACTTTCTGAACAGAACACTATTAGCACAGGCACAAGAACGAAACTTAATAAATGGTACCTCGTGAAAATGAAAAGCATCTGTATGGTGAGGCACACTGTCGTTTGGATAAAACTTCAGCCTACAAAACAGGAAAAGATTTTTACAACTACACATATAATAGAGGGCTAATATCCAAAATAAGTAAAGAACTCAAAAAGCTGAACATCAAGAAAATAACCCAGTTAAAAATGGGGTACAGATCTAAACAGAATTCTCAAAAGAGAAAACTCAAATACCCAAAATGCGTTTAGAGAAATGTTCAACATCCTTAGCCATCAGGGAAATGTAAATCAAAGCTACTTTGAGGTTTCATCTTACATCAGTCAGAATAGCAAAGAGCAATAAAACAAGTGGCAGCTCATGCTGGAGAGGATGTGGAATAAGGGGAACACATCTCCATTGCTGGTGGGAGTGCAGACTTGTATAGTCACTATGGAAGTCAGAGCAGCAGATCCCCCAGGAAGCTGGGAGTAGATGTACTTCAAGACCCTGCTCTACCACTCTTGGGCATATGCTCAAAAGGCACTTAATTTTACTACAAGACACTAGTTCAAACATGCTCATAGCTGCAGTATTCATAGTAGCCAGAAATTAGAAACAGCCTAGATTGTTATCAGTGGATCACTAGCTAAAGAAAATATGGTACATTTACACAATGGAATATTACCTGGCCATTAAAAAATGAAATTTGTGGATAAATTGATGGAACTGGAAAAAAGTCATCCTGAGTAAGGAAGCCCAGATCCAGAAAGATAAATGCAGTCTGTACTCACTTACATGTGGATGTTAGCTGTTAAGTCATTGACAAGCAAGCTACCGTCCATATACCCACAAAGGTTATGTAGAGTAAGGGATTGGGCATGGGGAGGTGGAATGGATCTTCCTAGGAAGGTGAAATGGGGAGATATGGATAAATGGGGAGAGAGGGACTGGAATGGCAGGATCAAATGGGGAGGAGGAGGGGGAAGAACAGGCAAGGGAGGAAGTACAAGAAAGGACAGCTGGCACTCACCTTTAATCCCAGTGCTCGGGAGGCAGAGGCAGGAGGATTTACAGAAAGAGAGAGAGAGAGAGAGAGAGAGAGAGAGAGAGAGAGCTAAAAATAAGGGCTGTTTGAGAGGCTGTATGAAAAGCTAATCCACACAAGTTTCCTAAAATAATTCATATATGAACTTGATATAAATGAGATTGTTAAATAATAAATGAGACAGCTCCCGACTGGATATCTCTCATCACCAAATGAAGCTTCCAGTATTCGTAATGGGTTACATCTAATCAAGTTGTTAGCCAAAGGGGTCACATAGAAAGCCCCAAACAACCCCAGCTACTGCCGAGGCTATTGGCTGTTCTCCACAAATTAATGGTGAAGCCATATTGCTGAAGCCAAAACTGAACTCAGAGAAGTCGAGCTGGTACCTAACTAGAGTCTTCGCCCCTACAGTCTAGCGTTCATGGTACTGTCTGCTACCCAGAGTGAAAGGCAGACATCAAACCCAGCTATGAACCCTTCTACCTACACTTGTCACCTGCCTGCAAGGTACAGTGGTGGTAAAAGTTTGAGAGTAATCAACCAAGATCTGATTTGTTTTACGAGCCACTCCACGAGATGGAACCCATAACTGATACTGTGGGTGGCTAAGAACCTGAGACCAGAGAGGCCAGGTACCTCGGGGAAAACCAAATCCTACTGCTTTGCTAAAGGAACACAGCAGTAAAATGACTCCTAAGGACGTTCTGCTGTGCTCATAGATCATCATCCTCCTGCAGTAGAAGGGAACAAATTCAGACTCACTCCAATTGATAACTGCTTACAAATGGAAAATAGTTTCTACAAGCAATCTCACTGGAGAAACAAAGCAGCCTTAAGGGTAGACCCCATGTCCAGTGGTAGAGGCCAACACGAGACAAACCCACTGGTATCTTTGGAGATTCTTTGTCTCATAATACTGTGACAGGACATTTTTCTAACCTTACAGGTCCTTTGCATGCATCTGATTGCTCCTGGTTTTATGTTTTTCTGGGTTTCCTATGTATGAACACGTGTGTTTTCTCTCTGTGTGAACATGTGTCTCCTGTGTGTGGATATGTGAATGTATCATCTGTGTTTCTCATGTTTTTTCTTTGGCTCTTTTCTTTTGTTTGTTTTGTTCTATTCTGACTTGTTCATTTTTGTTTCATCTTATTTTATTTTATTATTATTCCTTTGTTTTCTAATAAGAGACAGAAAGGGTGTAGATCTGGATGGGAGATGAGGGAGGGAGGAACTGGAAGGAGTAGGGGGAAGGGAAATTGTAACCATAATATATTGTAGGAAAAAATTCTATTTTGAATAAAAGAAGAAAATTAAAAAGAAAAGAAACAACAACGAGTGTTGAAGAAGATGTGAGAAAAGAGGAACCTTTGGCCAACACTGGTGGGAAGGTAAACTATGAAATCGGTGGGGAGCTTTCTCACAAAACTAGAAATAGACTACCGTATGGTCCAGCTATAGCACTCTATCCTATCGCATAGACACGTACACACCTGTGCTTATTGTTTACTCGATTTATAATAGCAAGAAAATAGAATCAACCTGGATATCCATCAACATATAAATAGATAATGAAAACGTGGTATATACACACAGTGGAATTTTATTCAACACTGAAAAAAACTGAGATTTGCTGGAAAATGGGTGGAACTGAAAAATACTATGTTAAGTGGGGTAACCCAGGCTCAAAAAGACCGCATGATCTCTCTCATGCACAGATCCTGGCCTGTAATTGTTATGTAGGTATGGAAGAGCAGGCAGAAAATAAGAAAGGGATCCATAAGAGGGAGGAGAGGGAAGGGGGCTTTAAAAAAGAGATGGGGGAAAGTAATAAAATTCATGTACTAGGAAGTGGGAAGGGGGGAAACCACTGGGGGCAGAAGAGCACAGAGGGGTTAAGGGGAATGAATGGATGGGAAGGGGAAGAGTCAGCCAGATCTAAGTATAAGGAAATGCTAAAAGGAAATCTGTTAGTTTATATGCTAATTAAAAGGAAAATTAGCCCAGGGCAACAGGGCAGCAGGAGCAGGCATACTTTGGAACTGGAGACTCTCATGCCTGCAATGACCCCTGAACATTTCTGACCCCATTGTTTCTTAACTCTTCTACTCCTTCTTGTTCTGTTGGGGAAGATGGCTGCCTCTCCACTCAGTTCCAAGTTCCCAACACTGTGAATCTGATTGGCCCAACTGAATCAATCCAATGAACTAACCCTGGTGACAAACACAAACATGGCTGCCAGAGGAAGACCATTTGCGGATTTGAGGGGGGTAGTTGCCAGTGAAGAAGGAATGTTTTTCTGAGACGAACGGAACCAAAAGCGGTGTCCGCTAGGGGTATGTGTTGGAAGACAGACAATCTAGAAACTCTTTGTGTGTGTGTGTGTGTGTGTGTGTGTGTGTGTGTGCATGTGTGCACTTATGTGAGGTTTTGCTTGCATGTTTGTAGCAGAAAAACGTCAACATCAGGTGTCTTTTCCAAACTCACATCACATTATGTTTTGAGACAGGGTCTCGATAAACTCAGGACCTGTGGATTAGGCTAAAGTAGCCAGCAAGCTCACCCCAGGAAGAGTATTACATTTTAGACAGAGCACATCCTCCTGAGACTCCTGAGCCCTGAAAGGCTTGTCACAGAGAGGTTTATAACTAGAGAAGGGACACCAATGAAATCATGCTCTTTCATGGTAAAGTCATAGATATTGTGCCAAGCCTACACACATACAAAAGCCTCATGACTTCCTGCCATTTTCACAAGTCCACAAATACACTGACATCTTGCCCTGGGTGAGCAGGGACAACAGATTTCACAGCCACACTGGAAATCACCTATTAGATTCTGGACTCTAATATAAAAAATATTGTTTATGTCTTATATGTATTCACTTGGTGTTGTGGCTTGTCTTTAGGGGCAAAAATACAAAACATGTTTTTTAGATAATGTTTTTATTTCTTCTTTGAAAAGTTCATATATTCGTGCAATGTTTATTGATCATATCTGTCTACCACTATCTACCTCCAGCTTCCCGTACTGCATCCTATGTCTCCCGCTCAACTTCATCTCCTCTTTTTTATTGTTATTAACAGCTGTGTCCAAACAATGCTGCCCATTGTGCCTGGATGTGGGGTCACCCACCAGGCTGTGGGCATCTGATTAGCAGCAATATCCCCAAAGGAAAATGACTCCCCCTCCCTCAGCAGCCACTGACTGCCAATAGCAAGTCTTCTATGGGTAGAGCCTTGAGCCTAGGGATATAGGAGCAAAAGTGAGAGCTTTAATCAATAGTGCATGAGCCTAAAGAACAGGAAGGAATCAATAATATATTTCTATACTCAACTTTTATTTTTAAACTCCAAATAGCAGCATCAAACCATTCATGTCAGACTGCAATTGAGAAAGTCAATTTTTAAAAAAAAAAAAAGTCTTTCATGCTGTTTAATGAAAGGCATAATGAATGTTTACCATATGGAGATGAGAAAGAACCAATTAGAAAAACTCAGACAACAGGGGATTTCATGGTAGTGCTTTGTTTTAAAGTTTTGCAAGGAAATTCCATTGTAGTGTCCAGGATCTGTATGTAGAATGCCATATGGTAGCTGAAGGAGGAGAGGGAGAGAAGGTGGTGGGAGATCAAAGCAAGCACCCCTGGGTTGTGAGGCGAGCTTCCTGTGTCAGTGCATGGAGTACTCAGACGCCGCCATCCATGGCACACAGCGGGCTCACGGTGAACACTGTCGTAACTGGTTAGGTAGAGAGCACTCATTTCCAGATGATTCCAGTGGTAGGCAGCTTGAGAACAACAGGGCCTGATGATGTCGCCAAGATAGATGCTTTTGAAGTAGGATGGTCTCAAGCAGTATCTCTAAAAGCAGGCGATGGTTAGCACTGATGTCCATGTTTGAGCAAGGGAGTAGATAGACAGCTGTTCAAAGGAAACACTACCCCCGTTGCCCTAGGAGTAGCCCTTGGCTTCTGGAAAGCGTTTTGCACATGAGAAATGTTAAGAGATATGAAAACATGAGGCCATTTCACATCTCCATCAAACCAGCAGCTGGTTTCCAGGCTTCAGTACTGTGACTGCTACTCCTGCTAGTTCTGCCGTTAGGGGTTGGGTTTGGAGGCAACCTCACTCAGCCAAAGCTGGCCTCAAGCTTTCTTATATAACTGGCGACGACCTTGAACTCCTGATTCTGTCTCCACCTCCTGAGTGTTGTGATTAGAGGTGTGCACCGCCATACCCAGTTTATGCGGTACTGGGGGTGGGACCCAGGACTTAATACATTTTAAACAAGCATCCTGCTAACTGTGCCTCGGCCCTAGCCCTACCAACTCATTTTCATCTCTCGAGCATTTAGTCACTTTGGGTACAACATTGGTTTAGATCCTGTTTGTGACCTCAAGTACATCGCCACCCACTCCATGACACCAAAAAGACAATAAAATAACAGATTAGAATACTGTGTGTTGCCAGGAGTGGTGGCCCACACCTTTAGTTAAGCGTCAGAGGCAGATCTCCGAGTTCGAGGCCAGCCTGGTCTAGAGAGTGAGTTCCAGGACAGCCAGGGTTACACAGAGAAACCCTGTCTCAAAAAATTAAATTAAAAAAAGGAAGACTATTGTGTGCTAAATGTTCCGAAAATTATAAGCATAGGGCATGATAGAAAAACTGGCATTCATGGAGGACGGAAAGGCAAACGTCCATTGGGAAGACAGTGCAGCTGAAGTGTGGCCTGGAACCGTGTGGGGCGAGAAGACTGGGAGGTCAGCTACACTGGATGACTGCACTCACCTGGGAACACTGGGAAAACACCATTGCCAAGTTCCCAGCAAAGACCATTTTCAACCAAAACGTTATTGAAATCTCCAAACTGGTTACCACTGGGTTCCAAAAGAGAAGCCTTATCCTTGTGGGCTTACTGAACCAAAGACAGTGCCAGTCAGACATCAGATTCCCTGACAAACAAAGGTCAATCACTATAGCATAATGGTCCAGGCAAAGCTTCGTGAAGCAGGACTGGATTCAGCTGGACGCACTGCTATCCTCTGCACATGCCCAGTTTCCTCATCTGTGGGATTCGGATGATGATGTAGGTCTATTCCACAGAAAAGTTGTTAGCATTTATGGAGCGTTTTCAGATGCCAGACTCTTTGAGAAGCCCCTGGAATAAAAGAAAGAAAACATGATGTCATGGTTTCTCTCACAAAAAGGGAATCCTTAGACAGGACTGGTGGGAATGCAGACATCATCCTGTTACTGTAAAAATAGGTATGGAGTGTTTAAAAAAAATAAATAAAACTAAACTAAAAGTAGAGCAATCATCTGGCTGCACCAGCTACAACACTCCTGGGTATTTACCGAAGTCTCCAAGTCAGCACATCACCGAGATACTTTAACATCGGTGCTGAGCACAGCACAATTCACAAGGGCTAAGTTGTGGATACAACCTAGGTGCCCGACGACAAAGGGATGGATAAAAACAATCAAGTGTATACACACAGTAGAAGTTTATTCAGGCATACAGAACAAAGCTATGTCATTTGCAGGAAAATGGATAAGCTGGTGGTATTCACATTAAGTAAATTAAGCCAGTTTCAGAAAAACAAAGATCATATGTTTTCTCTCCTTCGGGTTTCATAGATTTGAAAGAGGTACATAAAATCATGTATGTACATGTGACATGAGAATAGAAATGAAACTGCCTGTGGGAACAAAGGGACTAACCAGGGTGGGGAAAAAGAGGGACGGTGTTGTGGGGAGAATGTAATCAACAGAAATTATATAAAAGTGGCTTTAACAGTACCTTGTATAAAGGATAAAATTTTTGAAATTTTTCAGAAAAAAAATATCAAAAGGGAGTTGGATATCATTCAAAGACTACCACAGCCATGTTTTAAATTGCACAACAGTGGTGATCTACTTAGCAGTGGCACCAGGAACTAAGAAAGAGGCATGATGTTTGAGGGGAATTAGTAGGCTCGATCGTGAAGGAATAAAGCCAGTTAGGTGAAAATACAAAGTAAGGGAAACCAGAGGCACACAGGAACAGGTATGTGTAAATGACCCAGCAGGGACTCAGGAATTAATAATTCGTTATCACCACTGTTGCCATCATCATCATCGCCACTGTCATCTTCAGCAGACACAGACAAGCCTTTTTAAATTGCGGAGATATGGGGAATAGAAATGGGAAAGACATTTAAGCAGGCAGTTTCTAACTGCCAGACATTTTAAAATGTGGATCACACTGAAGGTAAGAGCATGCCCCTGTGCAGTTAAAATGTGGATCACACTGAAGGTAAGAACATGCCCCTGTGCAGTTAAAATGTGGATCACACTGAAGGTAAGAACATGCCCCTGTGCAGTTAAGGCCAGTGCTTTGTGCTTCATGGGGATCTCAGAGGGAGACATGCTAGCTTTTACTCAAGCCCAGGACAAACGGCTCACTAATGAATGAAATGCAGACAGACAGAAACTACCTTTACAGATTCTGAGACAGGCTTTTCCCAGAGTAGTGCACAGTGCGTGACTCTAGCCTGTAGCCTGCTTCGGCACACGGAGAACTGTTCCCAACGACATCAAGACATGCTTAAAATGTGGCTACCTGCCCCACCGTCCCCTCAGTCTCTCCAAGAATTGCTTATATAACAAAATGCAATGATATCCTTGCTGGATTTCCTCAAAGTTCTCTTTAGGGGCCTGAGATTAAATGGTGAACTACAGACAGCCATTATCACTGTGTATTCCAGGAGTTGATAATATGCATTTGATCAATTATTTTAATATAAGTTACAGAAAGAGCCACCATGCATCAGCTTTTGTGCTTCCTGCCTACAGGTTTTTCCCTTTCTTATTCTTTTCCTAAGTCTCTGCACCCTGGGTCTTACTTTGCTAGAAGGATAGAGCACACCATACTGTACCTGGTTCATAATAACCTCCGCGGTCTTTTCTCCTCCTTTTGCTTTAGTGTGTTCACTGAGAGGCCAAGCAGTCAGTGTGCAATTAAGACCCATGGTTCTCAGGATCAGGCTAAGCTGGTTATCAACCTAAGCTTCGTAATGGATCTGGTTGTTATGCTTTGGACGTGACACATTAGTGGGGGGGGTGCACGCATGCGTAAATCTGTGTATTTGTTATTTGGGTTTGGAGACACAGTCTTGCTATGTAGGCCAGGCTGGCCTCAAACTTTTGGCAATTCTCCTGCCTCAGTTCCCCAAATCAGTCACTATATATGTGGGCCGCCACCACATCAACTACACATAGACTTTTTAGTTTTTTGAGAATTTCATACATGAGCAAAATATATCTTTCAGTGTTATATGTATAAACATTAGTATAGGGCTGACCACGTGGGCACTAACACCTACCCAGTAAATCCACAGTAACTTTTAACTCCTGTTTCTTCAGTGGGAAAATGGTCCATGCCACAGTTATTATTAATACAAGTGACAACCTCTTAGTCTAAGCCATTTAATGAGAGTCATGGTAGCCATGGAACCCCTAGTGTACAGAAGTTATTCTCATGGTTAGCACATTAGAATTATTCCACTTTTCTTACTTTAATTTTTCTATCATTATTGTTGGTATTGTTGTTGTTTTTGGAAACAAGATTTTGGCATGTACACCAGACTGGCCTCCAGATCACAGTCCTGCTTCAGCTACCTGATTGCCGGGGTTACTGGCATGTACCACATCCAGGTCCAGTCTTGTTTGGTCTGTAGTTTTCATCTTTCTCCCATCAAAGGTAGGAACGCTCCCTGGACTCATTAAGGACTCTTCTTCAGAAGAAAACGATTCATTATAAATTGGTTAATGGAAAGTGCGTACAAATTCAGACATGGCTGCTTCTAGAAACTGGGATGGGGCAAACTAGATGGTGCCATGGGGGACCTCCATACTGCCATCCCTCATCTGCACTTTGCTCTGCTGTGGCTTCATTGCTAGGCAATCTCCCCTTATGGACAAAAATGGTCTCAGGAAATCTGAGTCATTGTCATGCCAGGTTCAACAAGGCTAATGGAAAGAACCATGTTCCCAAGCATTCTACCAAAATGCCAGCCTTTAATTTTCAACTTCAACTTTGATCATGTGACTTCCCCCTTAACCTACTCCTGCAGCCAGGGATGTTCTGATTGGCTAGGCCTGAATCCTATGCAGCCTATGATGCCCAGAGGAAGTGTAAGAAGCTCATACACAAAGGTGAATGTCTAGAGATGCAGATGAAACCCATACCGTAATCATCACCTAGAGGTGGTTGGAATTTTTCCAGCTAACATCAACTCTTTCCCCTGTGCTCAAGTGTGTCTGGGATCAGCCTGTCAGCTGACCCTCTCTCTTCTGGGCCTCGCTAACTCCTCCCTCATCAGAGGCTACCCCATCTGCCAGAAACATATCAAACAGGGTAGAGAATTATGACTAATCACTTGGTTCCCAATCCCATACTGGCTCAACATGCTAAAAAACCCTCTGCATTGCAGGACACTGGGGTATTAGAAATCATAATTTAAAGAAAATGAGCTTTCCTTCTTCACTAGTTTCTTGTCTCTATCAAAGAATTATTTCTCCCTTGGCTTTACAGCAGCTTAAATAATCAAGAACAGTGATAGAGAGTCTAAGAAGTAGTTCTGCAGCTGCCAAGCCTGAGCGTGAGCACCAAGTGTGCATACCTGTCCTCCACCTCTGTATCCACAGCAGACATGACTAATCAATCAGGCACTCTTTTTTGATGATCTGGCTTTGATCCCTGAATCTGTGTCAACATAGTAGTTGGTTTCGTAAATAAGAAAGAATATAATTTGCTTTCTTAGGTCTTAGTATCTGTGCTCCATCCTATATCTAACAAGATGTGATGCTCACCACCTCTCTGTGGCATGTTTACAAGTGAAAAGCGAAGTTCAGAGAGGTGCAGCTACCTGCTCCCTGCTGAACAGCCACTGAAGCTGAGATCCCAGTCTGAGTTTTACACCATTCCTCTCCCTCTAGACTCACTCAAGACAGTATCCCTGCTCACCTAGAAATACGAGGCAGATCCAAGACTCGGAGCTGCGTGGCAGCCCCACCGTCTCAGGTGCAGCTGAATATTGCTTTCCTCTTTCCAAGGCTCCAGGTGAGTCACCCACTCTGCACTTAACAGTTAGCTACTGCCACGCAGAACACGGAATGTCACAAAGAGCTGCTCTTGGGCGCTGCTATTTTACAGATTCTCCGGAGCAGTCCTCAGCCCTGCTCTCCCTAGGGAGACGTGCAAAGCTGGTATTTTGTACTCGTGAAGCAGCAACACCTCCCAGCTTCACTTTCCCAGGCAACATTGGCAGCAGTGGTGTGTCAGAGCAAATCACACTCACGGGCCATCACCTGCCAGCACTGGGCAGGAGCGGCAAACAGGGAGCAGCTGGAAGGAGGACGCCAGTGCCAGAGGAAATTTGAGGCAGAGAGCTGAACTTTCACAGCAGGGATTTGGAAGAGGCAGCCTGGGGAAGTGGGCATTTTCAGCACTAGCAAAGTAAAACAAAAGAGCAAACCCCTGTGACTGCAACCTGCATTCTGCTCCGCTGCTCTGAGCTCCTGCTCTCCCTGCCCCTGCTCTTACTAAACATGCAGAAGGGAAGGGTGGGCTTAGGTCTGATTCAGTCCCAGTTCTCCGCTTCCTGGCTGACCTAGAACCAGTGCTTGGCTTCTCCGTGCCTCACTTCCCACCAATACCAAGGATTCACAGCACTCCTTGCAGACTCTCTCATCCTTGGCACCACTGCACTTTGAGCCAGGTAATTTGGGGGTTGTGCATGGAGGGATCTGTCCTCTGCTTTGTCGGACGTTCATCAGATCTTCAGTGTCGATACTACCCATATGTACCTCAATCCTGACCACCAAAAAAGTCTCTAGACTTTGCCAAATAGCCTTGGTTTGGGACATCACCCCAATAGAGAAAAATTACCTAACCAGGCTATATGAATGAACCAAATTATTATTATATAGAGCAGGTGCTCTGTGAAGAGCACCTAGAATTTATAAATGCTTGTTCAGTGTTGGCTGGTATTGTTGCTTGTGGTACCACAACACCCTTCCCAACATTCACGACAGACATTACTAATCAATTGTTGCTCTGCCCCTGATACCCTCAGATATGATCTCTGATTCCTTCTCAACATGGAAGCTATTATTGAAAAGTCAGGAGTTCTATGGGCATTCCTCAAGACCCCACTGTGCCTGGCACTCAGAAGCAACTCGACTTTGCTCTTTCTGAACTGCACCTTCTCAGTAACTGGGGATCTGAGGTTCAGAGAAGATAAATGCTTTCTTTGCCCAAGGTTATGCTATTATTAAGTTGTCGCAAATCTGAATACCCACCCACCTGAGTCTCATTCTTAAGCTCATATTCTTTAGTATGTTTTAATTCTTATGTGTCTGTCTGCCTGTCTGTGTCTGTGTGGGCGCACATGTGCCATGCCGCACACCTGTATTCAGAAGATAGCTTGGAGAAGTTAGTTCAGCCCTTTCACCGTGTGGGTCCCAGAGACTGAACTCAGGCTACTAGGCTTGGCACCAAGTTCTTTTCCCACTGAGCCTTCTTAACAGGCTCTGGAGGGCAGATTCTCACCATAGCTGCAGATAGTGAATGGTGACTCTGTGGTGGGATGCGCTTGTCAGCCATCTCCCCAAAAGAGATGCAAAAGCTCGAATTTGTAGCATTTTCAAATTCCCAAGCTATAAATGCAGGAATGTTTTTGACTATGGACACAAGAATCTTGACCATCTAACAACGGCTAGGGGGGTGTGTGTGTGCACATGTGTGTGTGTTCCATGAGCACATTAAGTGGGGAGAGTCTCGCTCACATAGACCAGAGGATGCTGAGTGTCCTATTCCATCACTCTCCCATCTATGCCCTCGAGGCAGGGTCTCTCACTGACCCTGGAACTAGGATGGCAGTCTGCAAGCTCTGGTAACCCTCCCGTCTCTACCACCCATAGCCCTGGGGTTTCCAGCTTGCATTTGGCCATGCCCAGCTTTTTACATGGGTGTTACATGGGGTTTGCATGGGTGTCAAACTCTGGTCTTCATGCTTGTGCAGTAAGTAGTCTTGCCCACTGAGCCATCTCTCCAGGCCCATGATTGGTTCTTTTATGAATAGGTTTGAATAGGCTGGTATGAAGAGGTTTCTTCGTGTCATGTAGTGGTGGCTTCCAGTCCATTCTAGAAACATACAGTGGTATTTATTGAGTAAACCCATGAGTGGGACAAGATAAGGTGGTGACGGGGCCACTTTCCATCCATGTTAGTCAGTTTTGCACCAGTGTGACCAAAATGCCCATGAACTACTTAATACCGGAAATCACTCTGCCTGTAGTTTTGAGGCTGTCTGCCCCTTACTGGGGTGGGGAATGATGGAGCTGAACTGTTCACATCATGGCAGCCAAGAAGCATAGAACACAAATGACTGCACTCAACTGGCTTGCTTCTATTTCCCTTTCATTCTGTGCAGACGCCATCCTAGGGATGAGTGCCTCCCACTTGGAGTGGGTCTGCCCTCCTTAGTGAATCCTCTCTGGAAATGCCTTCACAGGGATTCCCTCACAGACATCCCAGAGGAGAACCTCTCCAGTCTTCTAGCAGACTCTAAACCTATTCAAGGTGACAATCAACACTGTCAGTCAGACCACCCCCAGGGCTAAATATCTAAACACAAATTCATGTTTGAGTTTGAATCCCTCTGTTCTGTTTACATAACTGAAGACAGTAAGCCTTAAATACAGTGACTGGAAAATTAAAATTACTCCCCACGGATACTAGCTATGGCACCTCACTAATATACACATGCAGTATTATTTTAGGAAAAGGTGGGGTGGGAATTTCCTCTCTTTTCAGACTCATGGAATATAATAAACAAGTCAAGAATAAATATTAGCAACAGGATACTGTGTCTGGCCAGTGCCTGGTTTTCAGATTTCAACTCCAGAGACGCACTGCAGTGTAGGCATCAATTAGCTATGTAGCTGCAGGCCAGCAGAGGCAGCATCGGATCCTCCCTGGACTGTGTAAGACTTGCAGCCCTTATGTAATTAGCATGGAACTTCCACGCTTAGTTACCACAGCACAATAACTATGTAACTCCTCTGCTCGCGGTGGCCTGTGGTTTCCCTTCTCTTTTCCGTGAAGCCCAGGTCACCAGCCAAAACAAAAGATGAATGGTTTCATGCTGTCTCAGTGAGGCAGCTTCACTCCCACCCTAGCGTACCCCAAAGTCCAATCAGATAGCCAAGTGAGCATGTGCAACTATTTTACCATGTCTAAATAGTGCATGAAAACACATTATGGGTAGTTTCTTTCTTTTTCTTTCAGCTTGGATTCTGGAAATGAAATGCTTCTTTAAAAACAGCACTTCTGCAAAAGCTGGGATTTGGCAGCAGGGCAGACAGTTCCTGTAAGGCCACCAACATACATGCTTAGCTTTGCAAACTGGCCACAAATCATAGTTCCTAAATCCTTCCTGATATCCCCTTCACTTCAAAGTACAAGGAGTCACTACAACTCTGTATATAGGCAGTCTATAATTCTCTTACCTATAGATTCTGATCCTAGATCTTCCTTGTAAAAAGCCACAGAAACCTCTAGAACTGACTAATGTATAAATTGCAGAGAAGTTAGGATGATGGGAAAGAAATTAGATTTTTGAGTCAGACTGACAATGATGGGTTCAAATTGTGCTCAGTCATGGGTTAGCTAAATGTCATTTAAAAATTATCTAAATTTCTTGTGCCTCGTTTTCCTGGTCTGCAAGTTGGAGACAGTGATGTTAATCTCATGTGTCTCCTGTAATTAGACAAAAAGAAATAAAATAAAAAGGGAAGGTTCCTCGCCTCACTGGAAACATTTGGCAAATATTCTCCACTGGGGATTAGGAAACCACATAAATTTCTAATTACAGATTAGCACCCTTTAAATCTTTACACAGACTTTCTTCTGTTCCTTTGCAATGGCTGTAGGAAGTCATTACTAGCATGAAGCATCCTTTTTGCTTGTAGTATTTTACAAACCCAGTAAGATCTAGTTTGCTTCTATGTCTGTGAAAGCAGTTGTACTGTGTTGTGTTCCTAATACCTGCTGTGCCTGAGCTTGACCAGTTAGTTTCCAGTTGATGAAGCTGGGAGGTGTAGAACCTTTGAGAGCTGGGAAATGGCTGGAAGAAGCAGTCACTGGGGATGAGACCTCAGAGTGACATCTTTGCCCTGCTCTCTGTGGAACCAGCCTCTCAAGCAACGATGTAGACAGGCCCTGCACTCCTTCCACCATGGGGAACTGTGTCCCCTCGAGCTGTAAACCCAAATAAACCTTCCCTTCCATAAGGTGTTACCTGTCAAGAGTTTGGCTGTAGAAGGAAGAGTAACTCTTGTCTGATGGTGGTTTTAATGAGAAATGGACCCCACAGACTCAGGTATTTGAACACTTTGTATTCAAATTCAAATAGGTTGTGTGTTGTTTGAGCAGTTATGGAACCTTTAGGAGGTGGAGCTTTGCTGGAGGAAGTGCATAAGTGGGGAAGGGATTTGAGGTGAGTTAGCCTCATCCCACTCCTTGTTCTCTCTCTCTCTCTCTCTCTCTCTCTCTCTCTCTCTCACACACACACACACACACACACACACACATATACACAGCTTTCTTCTACTATTCCCATGAGTTCTTCACCATTATTGACTTCATTTCTCCAGAATCCTGAGCTAAAATAAACCCTTCCTTCCTCAGGTCGCTGCTGCTGATGGTATTTTTATCACTGCAACAGAAGGATAACTAACACATATCATGTTCAAATGCTAGACATCTCCCTGGACCCAGAAAGACAGAGTGCACTAGACAAGGTGTTGTGCTCCATGAAGACATAGGAAAGATGCATGCAGCTGCTGAGAATAACCCATGCTGTGCTGTTTGGGGAGAAGCTTTGAAATCTATGTACATCTAACTCAAAATATCCCTTAGCACAGCACACAGTTGTCTCCAGAAGCCTGAACTTCGGTGGTTCTGTGAACCAATTCATCCTGGTACTTTCACATTCTAGGGACCCTTTGTGAGGACACTTCAGCAAGAGGAAAGGAGCAATTAGTAAATTTTAGGGAACAAAAAACTCTTACCCCCAAAGATAGCTCATTATCTCAGCCTCATCTTTTCTAGTTTATACCCATTCCTGTGAAACCCTCCCAGAGAACTTTATCCATGACTCTCCATGCTGGAGCACAGAAAGTGTGGTGGCTGTGTAGCTGGATTCAGGCAGTGTCTGGAGTTATAAATTATAGTAGGCATGCCCGTCATGTGGCCATGTAGTCAGAAGTATCTGTGGATGCACCGCAGCACAAAATCATACATATAGCTAAATTATTATAACATTTTGTGTTGATTTTGTAAATCAATTGTGCAGCTCTTCGGCATGAGCATTGTAGATAACAGCATCATATTCAAATGCCCAAATGGACTCCCCTGCCGGCTCACATACCCTCTGAATGACCTTAGAAAAAATGATAAATGTGGGTAAATCAACAAGTTCCTGCCTAGAAAGGACATCTGGGAAAACCATGCTCATGAAGCCACGTGTAGGGCATCACTAAGTTAATCCTGGAAGGCATGTCCTCCTCCTCTGTGTTAATGGGGGTGACTCTGAGAAACAGAAACAGTAGGATAGAGACAAGATAATAAAATATTTATTAGGTAAGCCAAACCACACACAGAGGCTAAGAAACCCCATGATCTTCCATTACCATGCTGTACAACAAGGAATGACCATGATAAAGTTCAGTACAAGTCCAAAAGCAAGAACCAAGGAAGCTACCAAGGTAAGTCAATTGTGTGGAGCATCAAGTATCCATAAATAGTGATCGACAGACAGGCAGGGCAGAGAATTGCTGTCCGTGGTGGAGGCCCTATGGATGCCCTGAGTTATCACTACAAACCTTCTTTTGTTTAATTGTTGTTTTATTCTGTAGAAAAGAAATCTAAGTTTCAGGAAGCCTATAAAACTTTCAAGCTTACAAAATAGGAAATTTGCCCAGTGAGCTGGGAATTTAACTCAGCAGTAAAACAATTGTTCAGTGTTTGTAAGTCCCTGGTACCACCTCTATACAGAGCATCATGGGAAGGAAGGAACAGAGGGAGGGAAGAGCCTAGGTACCAGCATACACAGAGAATCATGGAAAGGAAGGAACAGAGGGAGGGAAGAAAAGAAGGGGAAGGGGGAAAGGGAGGGGAAGAAACAATATAGCAAGACCACAACTACACTAAGTCCAATTCAAAATTTATATTATTAAACATGACATTTTATTGGTACATCATTTCTCCAGATAGATAGATAGATAGAGATAGATAGATAGATACAGACAGACACACACACACACAGACAGACAGACAGACAGACAGACAGACAGACAGACAGATAGATAGACAACCCAACCTTACTTTGTAGCACCTAAGAAGTCCCTGCTGGAATTACTCCTATGACAAAACTTGGGTTTTAAATGTCAGAGATATTAACATCTGATTTACAAAATAACAGAAAACATAATAGCCGTTTCTGTTAAACAGGTGTAAGGTAGTCTCTAGCAATGAGTGGGAGGGTGAGATGCTGGTAGCAACTCTTCTGGAGGGGAAGCCTGCCAAACCCAGCTGTAGGGATTGCATTGCAGAACCCAAAATGAATAAATCATAAACTCCCTTCACTTGGGTCCCTGGAGCAGCCCATTTTAAACTTTGATTTCATTTGTTTATATCTGGCTCATTCCCTAGGTTCTCTTAGATGTCCTTGTAGCCTTCCAACAAATTGCATCTTGCTCAAGCTGACTCAAGTTGTCCTTTGTTATTGAAAAGCACCAGAAAACATCTTAATAATGAATGCAGAGAGACTTCTCCAGTGAAGCTTTTTGTTCCCTGGCTCAGTAAACTTCCTTCAGTGTAGCAGGAGCTGTGTGAAACTTCAATAGCTATGCATACACTTCTGATAGTTCAGAGACCTGAACCCCAGAACAATGGGTGTTACCACTGCACGACAGGAAAATCTAACATCAGATCCATGGGTATACTTGTACAAATGCACCATTAGCTACTTGGCAGAGATGCTGAGAGAGCATTGTGACCACAAATGACACAAACAAGTTGGCAAAAAATGAATGTCAATAGAAGATGTGTCAATGGTGAAGAACAATTGCTTCTTAAATTATAATAAAAGCCAACAGTAAGCTACAAGTCAACCTAGAGAGAAAAGTAACGTGTGTCTTTTCTGAAGTCTACCTTGACTTTGCAGTCAGGGGAGTGTGAACTTGACTCAGCTCTTTGCTAGTTCTTGAACAAGTTACCCTGACCTCAGAGCTGGCTCCAGGCTGTATTTGTAGAATGCAAGATAAATAATGCAAGGTGCCTCTGAGACATAAAAGGAGAACATGAGGAACCTTTAACATCATGCTGGCCCGAAATTACTATCAGAGAGGAGGCAGGGGGGAAAATCACACATTTTTATCTCATTTGTGGACCCTTGATATTGTGTAGGTTCATAAAATCATATATGTATATATAACATAGGAGGGAATAGGTGCAAGGTACATATATCCTTACAAGAATGCCCTTATGAAATCCAGGTCTATGTACAATGAATATATACCAACAAAAATGTAAATGTGTGTGCACATGTGTTTGTGTGTGAGCATGTGTTTGTGTGTGCGTGTTTGTGTGGGGTGTGTGTGCATGAGTTCGTGTATGTGCGTGTTTGTGTGTGTGCTTGTGTTTGTGTATGTGTGTGTTTGTGTGTGTGCAGCATGTGTTGGAGAAGTATAAATTAGTACTGTCCTCAGTTATAATTACCACAGGTCAAATGCTGCTTGCCTGTTTGGCTCTACCCTAGGTCTCTGGGGTATCCAGCTTCTGGTTCCTGACAATCCAGGCAGCGTCAGGGGTGGGCTCCCGCTGGTGGCATGGGCCTCAAGTTAGTCATTGTTTGGCTACTCCCACAAGCTCTGTGCTACCATTGTCCCAGCAGGCAGGACAGGTTGTAGGTCAAAGGTTTGTGGCTGTTTGGTGTCCCAGTCCTGCCACTGGAAGTTTCTTAGTTACAGAAGATGGACGGTGTAGGCTCTGTATCCTCAGCTCTTAGGAGTCCTCAGGAGAGTCTCCCTCATGGGTTCCAGGAAGTTTCCACAGCACTGTTTCCACATCATCTCCCGAATGCCCCCCAATTCCAGTTGTCTCTCTCCAAACTCACTCTCTCTATCCCTCCCTCCCTGACCTGATCCCTCTTGCTTCCTGCCCCCAGTCTACCTGCAAAATCTCTTCTATTTCACCTTCCCTGGAAGATCCATGTGTGCCCCTTTGAACCCTCCTTGTTACTTAGCCTCTCTGGGTCTGGGGATTGTAGCATGATTACCCTTTACTTAACAGCGATATATTCATTTATACAGGAGTACATATCCTATTTGTCTTTTTGGGTCTGGGTTGCCTTGCTCAGGGTGATTTTTTCTAGTTCTAGCCATTTGTCTGAAAACTTCATGATGTCATTTTTTTTAACAGTTGAGTACTCCATTGTGTAAATTTTCTTTATCCATTCTTCAGTTGAGGGTCATCTAGTTTATTTCCAGGTTCTGGCTATTATGAATAAAGCTGCTATGAATGTAGTTGAGCAAGTGTCCTTGTGGTAGCATGGAGCATCCTTTGGGTATATGCCCAAGAGTGGTAAAGTTGGGTCTTGAAGTAGATTGATTCCCAACTTCCTGAGGAACTACTATACTAATTTCCATAGTGGCTGTACAATTTTGCACTCCCACCAGCAGTGGGTGAGTGTTCCCGTTGCTCCACATCCTCTCCAGCATGAACTGTCATCTGTGTTATTGAACTTATCCTTTCTGATTGGTGTAAGATTGTATAACAAAGCAGTTTTCATTTGCATTTCCCTGATGGCTAAGGATGTTGAGCATTTCTTTAAGTGTTTCTCAGCCTTTTGAAATTCTTCTGTTGAGAATTCTGTTTAGATATGTGACCCATTTTTTAATTGGATTATTTGGTTTGTTGATGTCTAATTTTTTGAGTTTTTGTGTATTTTGGATGCCCTCAGCCTGATGTAGAGTTGCTGAAGATCTTTTTCCATACTGTACACTACCATATTGTCCTATTGACGTTGTCCTTTGTATTACTAAAGATTTTCAGTTTCATGAGGTCCCATTTATTGTCAATCAATAGTGCTTGTACTATTGGTGTTCTGTTTATAAAATTGTCTCCGGTGCCAGTATGTGTAAAGCTAGTCCCTGTTTTCTCTTCTATCAGGTTCAGTGTGTCTAGTTTAATGCTGAGGTCTTTGATCCACTTGGACTTGAGCTTTGTGCAGGATGATGAATGTGAGCCTATTTGTGTTCTTCTACATGCAGATATCTAGATAGTCCAGCACAATTTTGAAGATGCTTTTTTTTTTCCATTGTGTCTTTTTGGCTTCTTTATCAAAAATCAGGAGTTCATAATTGTGTATTTTTATGTCTGGGTCTTCAATTCCGATCTGAAGCACAATTAATAAAACTCAGAGACAGAAATTGGGGTTCAACCTTAAGACCAGAAAAGCACAGCAGTCAGCCACTGGCTCTTACCTCGACTTCAGTTCAAAAATGGTGATCCTGCCTCCAAGAAACCTCAGAAAGAAACTGAGAGTGAGAGTTCTGTCCTCCCATTTTATAATCCTCTCTAGCTCTGGGATTAAGGGCACGCACCACTACTGCCTGGTTTCCATGGCAAGTTGTGTGGCTCCTGGGATTAAAGGTGTCATTGCTGCTTGGTCTATAAGGCTGGCCAGTGTGGCTGTTATACTTTTCTGATTCTCAGGCAAGCTTTATTTATTAAAATATAAATGAAATGTCACCACACCAATCCATTGATCAACATGTCTATTTTTATGCCAATGCCATGTAGTTTTTATTACTATAGCTCTGTACTACAGCTTGAGATAGATGGTGATATCATCTGGGAGTTCTTTTATTGTTCAGAATTGTTTTAGATATCCTGGGTTTTGGGGTTTTTTTGGTTTTTCTTTTGTTTTTCCATATGAAATTGAGAATTTTTCTTTCAAGGTCTATAGAGAATTATGTGGGAATTTTGATGGGAATTGAGAGAAATCTGTAGATCACTTTTGGTGGGCTGGTCATTTTTACTATGTTAATTCTACTGATCCATGAGAATGGGAGATTGTTCCATCTTCTGATAGTCTCTCGCTCTTTTAGTTTGGATAAGGGTTTGTCTATCTTGTTGATGTTCTCAAAAAATCCCAACTCTTGTTTCATTGATTCTTTATTTCTATTTTATTGATTTCAGCCTGTCTATTTTATTTCTATTTTATTGACTATTTCCTGTCCTCTCCTCCTCTTGGCTGGGTTTGCTTCTTTATGTTCTGGAGTTTTCGAGTGTGATGTTAAGGTGCTAGTATGAGATCTCTCCATACTTGCATGGAGGCACTTAGTGCAATGAATTTCCCTCTTACCTCTCAGCACTCTTGTGTCCCATAAGTCTGGGTACATTGTACATCCATTTTCATTGAATTCTAGGAAGTCTTTAATTTCTTTATTTATTTCTTTCTTGATTTGGTAGTCATTCAGTTGTTGAGCTCCAACTTTAATCCACGGTGGATGTATCTCATAGGATACCGGGGGATTATTTCAGTTTTCTTGTATCTATTGAGACTTGCTTTGTGATTAATTTGGAGTAAGTTCTGCAAGGTGCCAAGAAGAAGGTATATTCTTTTGTTTTTGGATGAAATGTTCTGTAAATATCAGTTAAGTTCATTGGCTTATAACATCTATTAGCTCAGTATTTCTCTGTTTAATTTTGTCTGAATAACCTGTCCATTAGTGATAGTGGGGTACTGAAGTCCCCTGCTGTCAATGTGTGAGGGCTGATGTGTGGTTTAAGCTTTAGTAATGTTACTTTTACAAATATGGGTGCCCTTGCATTCAATACACAGATGTTAAGAACTGAAATGTTGTCTTGGTGGATTTTTCTCCTTTGATGCATATGAAAAGTCCTTCCCCACCTTTTCTGATTAATTTTGGTTGGAAGTCTATTTTGATAAATATTAGAATGGCTACACCAGCTTGCTTCTTAGGTCCATTTGCTTGGAAACCCTCTTTCCAACCCTTTACTTTGAGGTAAAGTCTATCTGATGTTGAGGTGTGTTTCTTGAGTGAAGCAGATTGGATTCTGTTTTTACATCCATTCTGTCAGTCTGTGTCTTTTTACTAGGGAATTGAGTCCATTAATAGTGAGAGATACCAATGACCAATCACTGTTAATTCCAGTTGTTTGGGTGGTGGTGGTGTGTGTATGAGTGTGAGTGTGTGAGTGTATGTGTGCGCGCACGCGCGTATGTGTACATGTGTGTATGTTTCCCTTCTTTTGGTTTTGATGGTGTGACATTATTCATTTACTGTGTTTTAATGGGCATAGCTAACCTCTTTGGGTTGGAGTTTTCCTTCTAGTACATTCTGTAGGTCTGGATAGATATTGTTTAAATTTGACTTTAGTATGGAATATCTTGTTCTGCAACTATATGATTGAAATTTTTGTTGGGCATAGTAGTCTGGGCTGGTAGCTTTGGTTTCTTAGAGTCTGCAGCACATCTGTCTAGGCTCTTCTGGCTTTTAGAAACTTCATTGAGAAGTCAAGCATAATTCTAACAGGTTTGCCTTTATATGTTACTTGTTCTTTTTTTCTTGCAGGTTTTCATATTCTTTCTTTGTTCTGTATGTTTAATGTATTGATTATTATGTGGCAAGGGGACCATCTTTTTTGGTCCAATCTATTTGGTATTCTATAAGCTTCTTGTACCTTTATTGGCATATTCTTCTTTAGATTGGGAAAAATTCCTTCTATAGCTAGGAATCTTCTTCTTCTATTCCTATTATTCTTAGGTTTGGTCTTTTCTGTATGTTTTGTGTCAGGAATATTTTAGGTTTAGCATTTTCTTTACCAATGTATCCATTCCTTCTATCGTATCTTCAATGAATGTCCATCTCTTATATTCTCTTGGTGATATTTGCATTTGTAGATCCTGTTTACTTACCTCAAATTTCCATTTTCAGAATGCCCTCAGTTTGTGTTTTTTCTATTGCTTCTATTTCCATTTTCAGGTCTTGAACAGTTTTGTTTCATTCAACTCTGTGTTTGTTTGTTTTCTTGGCTTTCCTTGAGAGACTTATTAATTTCTTTCAACTTTTGTTTATCTTTTCCTTGATTTCTTTAAGGGAATTTTTTTCATTTCCTCTTGAAGAACCTTTTCAAAGGTTGTTTTCTTGTTCTTCAGCTGTGTTGAAAGTCAGGGTTTTCTGTAGTTGTTAGCTGGGCTCTGATAATGACATTCTGCCTTGGCTATTGTTGATTGTGTTCTTATGCTGATGTCTAGGCATCTGGGTTTGGGGTGATTATAGGTTGAAGTGCCAATTTCTGAATTTGTCTTTGTCTTTGATTTTGTCTTTGAATTTGTCTTTCATGGGTGTTTTGTTCCTTGGTTTCTCTTTCCACTTTTGGAAGGTGTGGCCTGTGGTTGAACAGAGGATCTCCACCAAAGTTGAGGGTTGGACTTTTGATGGCTCAGGTGGCCTGTGGTCCACCAGGGGTCTCCACCTGGGTTGAGGTTGGAACTCAGCAATAAGGAGGGGTAGGGAGACTGAGGATGGGATGGGGGATCAAGAAAGTGGGAAGGTGGCAGGACAAGTGGCCTACCCGGAGTTTTGGTGATCTGCATGGCCTCTGATTGAGTTGGAGGGTCTCCATCCAAGTCAGTTGGGCTGGGAGAGGGCAATTAGGAGGGAAGAGGGCACTGGGGACAGGGCAGGGAGGCACGCAGAAAATACGGGATGTCCTCTGCTGGGTGGCCTACCTGGGCTTCTCAAATGACCTCTGTAGAGGGTAAAGGATTTTGGATGGTCCTGATCTAAACCTTTTGTGCCTCTCCTTCCTTCACTCACTTCACACAAAAATGCCAAGCCACCTTCCACACACCAGGAGAAAAATGTGTCCTCTGGAAAAATACAGAATTTGGAGGCTTGAGTCTCCAAAAACTGTGACTCCCACTCTAAGCAGCTCAGCGTCTTTTAATATTTCCCCACCGTGAATGAGAACGGGAAGGAGCGAAGAAACAGCTAACGCACGGAGCCCATGCTGTTGTTCCCCAGATATTTTAGTCCTGTGTGAGACACTGTTTTCTGTGCAAACATCTTCTCTCTGGGTCCCTTTGCCTCTGTTTTCCCCCTGTGTGTGTCATTATCTCTGCCTCTTTCCACACATTTCTTCACATCTCCTTCATCCCACCTCCACCCTTCTAGCTTTTTCTGTCTCTCTGGACAGAGGTATACTATAGCTCCTTCCCTAAACTCGTGTAACCGCATAAAGCTTTTGATGTCAAGCCACACACAAAAATAAATTGAAAACTAACCCCAGTGGCACAGAGCTCCTGGGAGCTTTTTAGGGAGCTCCTGCCAGGTTGCTTAGGAGATGGCCTGGGGGTTCCATGATGACAGTGACAGTGCTGCTGTCTCACTTCACGGTAACCACTTGCTGGTGCGTCACTACCAGGCAAACGGTGCTGCTCTTCTTCCTTAGTGGACATGGAGGTCAGCAAGAGACAGTGTGGAGCATTGGGCTCCAAGAGGAAAGAATATTCCAAGGCAGTTCCACTGACTGCCCAGTTTTAACTGAAAACCCAAATTTAGTTGCTGATGGAAATCTATAAAGAATGAATTAGGGAGCTTCACAAAGAGCCAACACACAAATTTGTCACCATTGAGAAGAGCCATCCCCTGTCACAAGTGAAGATGGCGTCAGAAGATGGAAATAAAGGAAGACAAGCAGAGCAGCCTGCTGCCTAGGCCTTCCCTCATTTGAGGAAAGAAGAGAGTCTGGGATGTGAAGCATCTGAAAACTAAAACTGCCCCTAGACCAAAAAGCCCACAAGCAGGCAGCCGTATCTCTGGGTTCATTGCCAGGCCAGCCCACAGCCTCCTCCCTAGTACAGAGTAGAGGCTAAAAATGTTTCTGGAAATGACTAAAGATTCAAGAGGAAAGAGTTGGCAGGGCTAAGGCAGTGGGCCCACACTTGGGCACTGAATCAGCTTCCCCCTGCTTTTCTCCTCTGCTTCCTGTAGGACAGAGAGTCAATGCAGAGCACCATCAAGTCTGGATTCCCTCTAGTCCCAGAAGATAAGAAGTTGCATATGGAAAAGTTAGGGTTAAATTACATGGCTAAATCAAGAAGCTTGGGAACATGAGATCATTCATAAGACAATTTACAGCAAGGGTGAGGCAGGAAGGTTGGGAACACAGAAAAAATGCATGAGAGGGTTTTCAGCAGGGTTGAGGCAGGAAGGCTGGGAACACAGGGAAGATGAATGAGAGAGTTTTCAGCAGGGGTGAGGCAGGAAGGCTGGGAACACAGGGGAAATGCATGAGAGGGTTTACAGCAGGGGTGAGGCAAGAAGGTTGAGAACACAGGGAAGAAGAATGAGAGGGTTTACAGCAGGGGTGAGGCAGGAAGGTTGAGAACACAGGGAAGAAGAATGAGAGGGTTTACAGCAGGGGTGAGGCAGGAAGGTTGAGAACACAGGGGAAATGTATGAGAGGGTTTACAGCAGGGGTGAGGCAGGAATGTTGGGAACACGGGAAATGTATGAGAGGGTTTACAGCAGGGGTGAGGCAGGAAGGTTGGGAACATGGGATGATTCATGAGAGAGTTTACAGCAGGGATGAGATAGGCAAACTGACAGGATAATAAGAAGGAAAGACAGGGCTATGCAAAACATGTCAAAGCAGGTCTCCCTTCCACTGGCTCCCACTGAGGCCCTCCCTAAGGAGCATCTATAAGATGCCATTGTCCTTTCCCCTAGTAAACTTCTCAACTTTACTGAGACATTTATACCTTTATATACATTCTTTACATATATAATACCTCTAATGTAACAGACTGAACTGTGCAAAAGTCACTGCCTAAGACAACTCCTGCCTATTCCAGGAAGAAGACCAAACAGGCCGCCTTAGGGAGGGGCAAGAGGAGAGAAATGGTAGGGCCAGACCCGTAAGTCCAGACACTTGTACAAGCAGCAGTTTATCCCTACCACTAGCTCCATACACTCTGACTCCCTTTTCTTCTCTCCTGTGCTTCCTATAAGATGAGAAGGTACCCTTGGCACCTTCTGTCTCTTCTGAACTCTGCTGGGTACCCAGACCTGGTCTGTACTCTAGCATTTCCTGGTATAATTAAGAGCATGGCATTGGAGCACTGGCGAGCTAAGCTCTTTCCTAATTCTATTAGCCTCAACTCACTCATGTGCAAAATGAAGCTAAGAATTATATCTACATCATACAGTTTTATGGGGATTAATTGAGAAATTCATTGGAAAATAGATAGTAGCTGTTGGCTTTATTACTATAAAAAGTGAAGGGGCCTGCCTGTCATAACAGAACACCAGGGACTTAGTGGTTTAATCAACAAGAATTGGTTTTCTCACACTGGTCATCCAAGATTGAGATGCTGGCAGGGTGGGTTTCATACTGAGGCATCTCTTTGTGGCTTCCAGATGGCTGGCTACCTCCTCACTGTCTTCCCAGGCATTTTCCTCTAGCTGTATACCCCCATGATGTCTCTGGAGGGCCGAAACGTCCTCTTTATGAGGACCAGTCATGCCAGATTGCAGCCTACCTGAATGGCTTCAATTTGAACTTTGACATCTCTGCAAAGATCCTATCTCCAAACATCCTAAGGTCCTGGAGGTGGGAACTCAACCTGAATTTGGAAGTACATAATGAAGGCTGTAACAGGGCCTTTGACACGTTCACACTTTTTAATCATGCTACCCAATTATTTAAAAGCTTACCTTCTTACTGGCTCTGAGCTGAATTTAACTCTTGTACATTGTTTGACCTAAAAGATATGTTTCCAACCTGATCAGTTAGCAAACCAAAATCCAGGGATATAGACTGTAGTATTATCTCTCCTCACTAGCATGAAACACAGACCTTGATCAAATCTCTCACCCCCTGTCCTAGTGAGGATCATATTGCTGTGATAAACACCATAGCCAAAGCAACTTGGGGATGAAAGGGTTGATTTGGCTTACACTGCCACATCACTGTTCATCACTGAAGGAAGTCAGGACAGGAACTCAAACAGGACAGGAACCAAGAAGCAGGAAGTGATGCAGAGGCCATGGAGGGGAGCTGCTTATTGACTTACTCTCCTTGGCTTGTTCAGCCTGCTTTCTGATAGAACCCAGGACCACCTGCCCAGGGATGTCTCCACCTACAAAGGATTGGGCCCTTGCCCATCAAATACTGATTAAGAAAATGCCCTACAGGTTTGACTACAGCCCAATCTTATGGAGGTATTTTCTCAATTGAGGTTCCTCCTCTCCAATATCTGTAGCTTGTGTCAGGTTGACATGAAACTAGCCAGCACACCCTCTCTAGTCCTCATTCAAGAAGCCTAGGTTCAGTCACAAGGTCTGCAAAAAGTCATCTTCTGAAAGTTTACCTTTATAGGTGCTGGAAACACAGAAAAGACATCCAAGTCATTTGCACCAACACAAGTTCATATGAAAAACCAAAGCATTCCCGCTCCTGCTTTGGTGCATCCTGTCTGGCAGCAAGTGTGGCAGACAGCTCTAGAAGCTTGTGACAAAAATAAAAAAATAAATAAATAAACAAGCAAAAGAAAGGGTCAGAAAAAGTTGTGTGCCAGCTCAGGGCTATGTCACAGTGACTCCTCTGTCTCACCTGGTATGCAAAGGTGATCACAGTTGTTAGACAAAGCAATCCTGACCACTCCTGAAGGGTGGTCGAAGGAGGAAAGCCTTCCTGCCCTCTCTCCTTCAAAGTGTCTTGCAGTATAAGCAGGGTGCGCTCTGTGACTCTCTCTTTACCCACCCCTCCCCTTCCCCCTCACACAGTTTGTCTTTCCCTCTGTTAAGGGCTTTTTAAGATGGGGTTTTGGTAAGGACAACATACATTATCCATTTACATTCAGAGACGAACAGCCATACTGGTGGTCAAAATTGGGCAGCATAATTTATTAGGATGCATAAAGAAAATATTTCTTATCACTAGCTTTTTAAACTTTTTTATCTTTTAGTTATATATACATTATATAATATCTAGGGTATGATTGCAATTTATAAAAAGGAAAATAAATATATCACGGTGAAATGTTCAAAACATTCTAATGAATTACACCCCGAAGGAACACATGGGCCATTGTCTACAAACAAAACTAATTTGTAACATAGCCTTTCTCAGACACATCGCTTTGCCACTCATACTAATTTCTCTCTGAGCTCATGCTTATCACTGTCACACGAAGGCAACCTTGGTCTCTTTTGCTGCCTTGCTGCAGAGAACCTCCCTACCAATAATTCAGGCATGATCTCATTCTGATAATGCTAAGATTTTATAGTTACTTAAACACAACAGTAAAGACAGAATCCGAGCCGGAAGGAATGCCAGACACGTTCAACACATAGCAAATCAGGAAGTCAGCTGACTGCTGTAAGTTCATTTGCATCCACTCCCTCTTGCGCACCAGTCTCCACCCCAATCTCTGCTTTGTGGCGATGCATCTGTAGCTGCATGTCTCTCATTGCTTCTCAAGGAGGCTGCACCTTCCGTAACTACTCATTCTAACGCCCACTGCACCTTCCAGTTTTAGGTACTGGCCTCTGGTCCCAAAGATGCAATCAAATTCAGATAGTGCCCTGGGAAATAACTTTAGACAGTCATAGTCTGATCTCCTAATGGCCCTCCACATTAAGTCTTCAATCTCATTACCAATATGTATAACGCTACAGCCGCCACTTTCTCCACCTGTGTTTGGGCCAAAAAGCTACCTTCCTGCATTTTTCATAAGCACTACCTGGGAAAAACTGAAAAACATTGTCTGTGGTGCTGTGTTAGGGCACATGATGAGTTAGTTCTCCAGCCCTAAACTTCAGCATTATTAAAACTCGGGGCTGGGTGATCTTTGCTATGTGGGGCTACCCACACACATTTCCTCACGATGCTGGGAGCAGTCCTCTTTGAGTCATGACAACATAAAAAATGTCCCCAGGTATCTTCACATGTCGCCTGGGACTGGGAATCACAAACATTTCTGGTTAAGGATTTCTGCCTTAGAAGTAGTCAAGAATTAGTACATCCACTCAGTGGAAACCCTAAAAGGTCCCAGTCCAGGAAAATAATAAACACTAATAAGGACTCAAGGAGGGAGGAACATGTGCACACCACTGATGGGAATCTGAACTTGTGAAGCCACTATGGAAGTCAGTATGAAGGTTCCTCAAAAGCTGAAGATAGATCTGATAACCGGGCGGTGGTGGCGCACACCTTTAATCCCAGCACTCAGGAGGCAGAGGCAGATGGATCTCTGTGAGTTCGAGGCCAGCCTTGTCTACAGAACAAGTTCCAGGACAGGCTCCAAAGCTACACAGAGAAACCCTATCTTGAAAAAAGAAAATTAAATAAAGATGATAGATCTACTATATGATTCATTCAGCTGTGTCACTCCTGAACATACACAAAGAAATCAAAGCCAGTTTACAATGGCGATGTCTGTGTGCACATGTTCATTGCTGTACTATAATAGCTCAATAGCCCAGAAATAGAGTTGGCCTAGGTGCCTGTCTACAGAATAGACAGAAGAAAATAACACACACACACACACACAAACAAACAAACAATTGGATTATTTATTATTCAACCACAAAAAACTAACATATGCCCATTATAGGAAAATGGGAGAAACTGAAGACCATTGCATTAGCATTATTTGGAATCAGTTAAACTCAGAAAGAGAAACATTGTATATTCTCTCTAATATGCAAAATCTAAAAAAGTAAAACAAAAATAAAAAAGGATTATTAGAGACCAGAAAGCGAGGCAGACAAGAGAAGGTACTGAATAGGATGAGTTGACCATGGTCCATCACATGCAAGTTTGAAAATGTCACAATGTAACCTGCTACCTAATAAAATTAATATGTATAATGAAAAAGAATGACATCCCATTTTTTATTAAATTTAAAAAACTGAAATTACCATTAAATAAAAAGATTCTTGTACTAAATAAAATTTGAATCAAGTTGTAATATCTCAGACTACACTCATGTCCTAGAATAGCAAGGGAGGGGGCAAGGGACACAGCTTGGTTGGGAGAGTTTGTCTACTATATGCTAAGCTTGGTTTGAGTCCCCGCACCACAAACACAGGATGTGGTAATGTATACCCATAATTCCAATTACTTAGGACAGAGAAGTGAGAACATCTGGAGTTCAAGGCCATCCTAAATTGCACAGCTGGTTGAAGGCCAGCCTGGAAAATGTGTAATCAATGACATTGGTAAGAAGTGGGAAAGATACAGGGAAATAAAGCTAAAAGGGAAGCATTTATTAGTCCACACAATGATGGTTAATTACTTGTCAACTTGACCAGATGTAGAAGCATCAAAAAGGCAAACCTCTGGTCCTGCCTATGAGGGATTATCTAGATGAGGCTGATGCCGACATGAAGACCTCCCGGGACTGTGGGTGGCCCGATTCCATGGGCTGGGGAACCCAGCTGAGGTGCACCAGCATTCACGTCTTTGTTTCCTGACTGCCTGGACCCTCTCCCCAGTGGACCGCACAGGCACTATGAGTCAGAATGAGCCTTTCTCCCTTGAGCTGCTTCTTCTGTCACACATTTGTCACAATGATAGGAAAAATGAGGCATCACGTGGGACTGTCCCTATCCCTGCCTCCCCCCCCCACACCCTCTCACAGCCAACTCCTGCAAGAGATAGAGAAGTGGAGGAGGAGACAGCTGATGCTGCCTTAGGAGTCTGAAGTTCACTTCAATGGGACATAATTCCAAAAATGGGGCATGCATGCCGGCTGAGTTTCCTCAGGATGGCCCTCAGGACGGCTAGGCTTTTCATTGTAAGGAGTGGCTGCACCCCCTAACCATCTGTCACCTCATCACTGCCTCTACACTCCCACACCTCCAAGGACCAGGGATGGTCACCACCGAGGCAGGTCCTTTCTGCCTGAGAATATGCATCCTCCCGACTGAAGGACTGAAGACATCTCAGGGGATGTGGGGATAGCCACAGTGCCACCATCCACCTGCCCTGAGACCCCCTTCTATGAGCTCAGTCCTCATGGGCATTCTCTTTCCACAATTAGAGGTACATTTCTTCATCTATAAAAGGATGTTTGGTCTCCAGGCATGCATAGATTACAAAGCCATTATAAGCCACTCCTATCTATTCTTCTTCTTATTAAATACTCAGCTTGCTAGAGCCTAGGAAGCTGGCACTTATTTTTTTAGGCCAGTTTTCATCTCTAAAATGGACACAGATAATTAGATTGAGAACCCTATACCACCCAGCTCCCTGAAAGGATTATCATCGTTTTCTCTGGTCTTCTCGCTAGAACAACTCTTCTGCTTAGCTGGGCCATATCTCGGTTTAATTGGCCTGCCCATGACAAACTCACTGTCATGCGTGCTGGCAGGAGAATGAATTAGGAGAAGTTTCCTTTTCTGTCTCGTGGTTTTCTCCTCCCTTTTTCTATGTTTAGCTTGTGTGGGCACTTGGCTGGTGCCAAATACAACTTACTGCTTTAATTCCTGTTTCAATGAGACATTTTCTTCACCGAGGGGGAAGCTTAGGGCTGGAAGAAGACGCTGAAATGTAGATTCCATGTCTGTCTCACCTCTGTGCACTGGTAGTGCTTGTTGAATTTGGGGAAAGATGTCTTCTACCAAGCATAGAGCAAGGGCTCCTTGGGAGGTCTGCACACAGATAAAGGAATCGCATGCAGCTGTCTTGCTATGTTTTCCCTTGGCCAGCATCCCCTGCACACCTGCTGGTGGGCATGGGCAGCACAGCACAGCACAGCTGTGGCTAAGTCACCAGTCTCACGGGGAGAAAACAGAGTCAAAATGGAAGCAACATCATAATTCAATATTGCACATGGGGCTCGGCAGCAAGGACAAGCTTTGTGCTGAAAAGCAGCCAGGTTGTTTCTGGAAACAAAGTGCACAGTGTGACTGTCACCTGTGTGGCTCACAGGGCTGTAGACTGGACAGGATATTTCCTTGCTCCTGGCCCCTTGGCGTGGAGCTTTGGACAGATCATGTAACTTCTTTGGTGACACTATTTCTGGGGACACACTAAACAAATGTCCCCTCACTGCAGATAAAAAGCTGATGACAGAACAAAGTGACAAAGACAGAGAAGTTCAACTTGATGATCCAATCAGGCTTATTGGGGCTAATACAGGAGCGTGGCAGACTCAGAGGCAGCTGCAGCAGCAAAAGCTCACCCTGTCAAGGACAACAGCTCACAAAAGCTGGAACCGTGGAATTCTCTGCACAGCTTGCAGGCTGCTCAGCGGGTCAGTCTCCGTCCTTAGAAGTTGTTCATGTGCCTATAACCATAGGGCCAGAACTTAAGAATCATGGAAGGAGTTCCAGCTTCCCAGCATGTGAAGTTTCCATCCTGAGTGTCCCAGCTCCTCCCTCCAGGACAGAATATTTCAGCTCAGAGGAAACTGCTATACGACACTGTCTACCCCTCTGTTTTCTTGGCCAATTCCTTCGTGGAGCTACACTAAAGATGAAATTCAATCATATGTATCTTGAATGGAGGCTCCATAAGGTTAGACTCCATGAGGCAAGACTCCATCTTATGTCCTTTTTAATATGGGAAGCACTAGGGTTAGGTTCTATTGCCTGCCTAAGATCCTGCATCCAGTACACAGCAACCCTAAGATATGAACCCAGCTCTGTATGATAATGCAGTCAGGCTTTGGACTAGAGTTCAGGGGCTTTTGAGGACACAACTTGAGTGTCTGCCTTGGGTTTTTCAGTGTGAAGAAAGGCCAAGCCCAGAGAGTTTCCAAGGGTGTAAGCTTTGAGGAGAGATCCAACAAGACTAGTCTGCTAGACCAGTTACAAGTGGTAACAACCTCTATACTTGCTTCCTCCCAAAATCCTTCACTCTCCTTACCTAGATGCAGACGAGTCTTCTCTTTCTTGTTTTTTAACCCTTGCTCTAGTTCACCTTTTCCACTTGAATCAGTAGCTCAAAGCAAGACGGTTTCAGTCATTGTAGGAACACTAGCCATGCCCACTCTCATCTCCAGCAGCTGCTCTTCAGCCCATCACTTGCTACAGCTACCTCCTGACCACTCAAGCCCAAAGCTTGCAGAACTCATAGAATAGCCCCTTGCCTACCACACCTCCTGTTCCCAGGATGTCCTTATTCCTCTTTGTTCTCATCAAACTATGGCAAATTTGCCTTCAAACCAGTGACTAATTCTGTTTTCATCTTCTCACTCAACATAGCGATCGGGCCACTGGGTCACTGCTGGAGACTCCTGTGGGTTCTTCCAAATTTATTCATTCTCCCCACAGGTTATATCTAACTCAGTACCAAAGAACATTTAAGAACAAAACAGACCAGCTGTTCACCAGCCAGAAGACTTCTAATGGCATTTGTTTTTGCTTATGCTTTGAGTTTGTGTGTGCATGAGTGTGTGCCACATGTGCATGGGTGCCCATGGAGGCTAGAAGAGTCACTGGATCCCATGGAGTTGGACTTAGAGATGATTGTGAGCTGACTGGCATGTACAATGATCTGAACTTAGGTCCTATGGAAAAGTAATGAGTGCCATCACCCTCTGGGCCATCTTTCCCCCCCTCCTACTTTATTTTTTTAATTTTTTTTAATTGTATCTTTCTTTTTTTTCTCCACATTTAATTTTTTATTATTCCATTATAAATAGTACCATTCAAAATTTCCACCTCCTCCGCTCCTCCCATTTCCCTCCCACTTCCCCACTCCCCCTCCCCTTTTCCCCTCCAGTCCTAAGAGAGGGCAGGTTACCCTGCCCTGTGGGAAGCCCAAGGCCCTCTCGCCTCCATCCAGGCCTAGGAAGGTGTGAATCCACACTGACTAGGATCCCAAAAAGCCAGTACATGCAGTAGAATCAAATCCCAGTGCCATTATCATTGGCTTCTCAGTCAGTCCC
>PVIU01011088.1:0-66540 GCA_004026605.1 Ondatra zibethicus
CTCACAGGATATCAGCGGGTCCACCTGGACTCTATGGCTTGGCCAGTCTTGTTTAGATAAGCAGTTAATTGGAGTTGTTTACGACCTCATCCTGTTCACCAAAAGGAGGCTTCATCTTGCTCATTAAAAGTTATTTATAACTTTATCCTGTTATGCCAAGAAGGGGGGCTTGGGTGCAAAAGGTGAAGGCCTAGCTAAGAAATTAAACATATTGAACATAAGTATTTTTAACCCTTACAATTTGTAAAAGGAAATACAGAAACTCCCCAAGAGTGTGAAAAAAGAAAATATATATATATATATAAAACATGGGGGAAAAAACTACTTTTTCCCCCATTTTGAACTCCATCTTAGTTTCTTTTTTCTCTCTTTATGTGAATGAGTGAATGAAAATATAATTCAAAGCGGGAGAATAGCTGGGCAGTGGTGGCACACGCCTTTAATCCCAGCACTCAGGAGGCAGAGCCACTATGAGTTCGAGGCCACCCTGGTCTACAGAGTGAGTTCCAGGACAACCAGGGCCACACAGTGAAGTCCCACGGCATGAGAATGGCCATTCCATCTGTACAGAAGAAGTGTGGGACTCCACAACTTTTTGAGGGGCTTCCTTAAACTAGCTGTATTTTAGTTGTGAATTAATGACAATAAAGTGATTTAAAAAAAAAAGAAAAGAAAAAATAACCATATTCTATAGAGTATTAGTTTCAAGACCTTAAAACCTGTATTAATCAAATGGAGAAACCACAATTTTAGAAACTACTGTTCTCCCGGCATTCTTTCCTAGAGAACAAGAAGCAGCAGGTTATTACAAATGGTTTTCCCTGTACTTTCAGAGTGAATAGTCAAAGGCCCTGCTCAACGTCTTTGGGGATGTGAGTCTCAAATGTACCTACATGAGCAGGAAAGCCCTGGAGAGTGCCATGAGGATCTGCTGGGGGCACTGAAAGAGCTGGAGGCTCTGATCAGCAAAGACCCAGTCTCCTAATCAATGAGATCACTGTTCCCTGCTGTAAAAACTACACTTCCTGTCTCAGAATTCTGTAAGAATCACCTTTCGGAAGTCAAATCCAAACAACGGGCAACAATACATTTTCTTTTTTAGAAAATCCATTTCCTCCCCCTTTCCTTCAAAATTTAAAAAAGCAACTTACCTTGCTTTAAGCCCAAAGTGGCAGCTGCCTCTGGGAACACATCCAACAAACTCCTGAGGAAACAATGACAGCTCTCCTCTCCCTTCTTCTGGACCACAATTAACAGCTTCCGACTTTTCTTCAGGGGATCTGGAATCTGCTCTAGCATCTCATACTCGTCCTCAGATATCAGTCTCCGAGAGGCTAACGTGTCCAAGAGAGAATCGGGGTCTTGCTGAAGGACATTAAGCAACTTCGTTCTTTGTCTTGCTATGATTTCTGAGGAAACACTCTTGGTAGCCATTGCTTCCTGAAAACCAGGAAATGAATTAAAACATTCTGGCAAGTAAAGAAGTATAAGGGGGGGGGGGGAGAGAAAAGAAAAGAAAGGAATTCTACTTAGCAAAGATAAAATACGTCAAGAATACCCTTGCTGGAGAGGGCAGAGAAGAACAAACATAGGAGGGGAACAGCTCGGAGCACTCTGTCCTTGATTTCCTGGTTGCTGGCCCTTTATCTGCTCTTTTTGTGTGTGTGTGTGTGTGTGTGTGTGTGTGTGTGCGCGCGCGTGCGTGTGTGTGTATGTGTGTGTAAGTGCTTGCTGAGGACAGAACCCTCTCTGCTCTTTGATCACGAGACTAAGTTTCATTAATACCGGGCAGTGGGAAGCATGCCACAAACAGTAGCCCGCACGAATCATCCTAGCATTCAGAAGGCAAAGGCGGGAGAACCAGGATTGCTGCGGTTTCAAGGTTAGCCTAGTCTGCCCTGCACTTTCCAGGCCATTCAGGACCACATAGAAAGACCCTCTCTTAATAAAGCAAAACAAAAGATGAAGTGAAGCTGGGGGCTTCCCCCAGGAAGTTTCCCTTGAACTTCAAATTGGGCTATATATACCTGCCCTAGGCACTGTACTATGATGATATAAATGTAAATTAACTGATTTGTGGAGAGCAATCTTCAATATGCATGTAAATAATAGAACTAAATAAAGATTCAAAATGTATAACTTTCAACCCAGCAATCCCACCTTGGAAATGCAGGGGCAGGAGAAATGGCTTAGCAGTAAGAACGCTTGTTACTCTTACAGAAGAACTGGCTGGTGTTCAGTTCCCAGCATTCACAAGATGGTGGCTTAGAACTATCCATAAATCTAGGTCTAGCCGGGTGGTGTGGCACATGCCTTTAATCCCGGCACTCAGGAAGCAGAGGCAGGCGGATCTCTGTGAGTTCAAGACCAGCCTGGTCTACAAGAGCTAGTTCCAGGACAGGCTCCAAAGCTGCAGAGAAACCCTGTCTCAAAAAACAAAAAACAAACAAACAAAAATTCCAAAAGTATAATAGCAGAAAATCAAAGATAACCTAAATTTTCATAAATTGGGGCTCTGTAAAATAAATGATAACAGTAAAATAACAAATATATATCATACATATACATATATATGAATATATATATTTTTTTCTGAGACAGGGTTTCTGTATGTAACAGCTTTGGTCATCCTAGAATTCACTCTGTAGACCAGGCTGGCCTTACAGAGATCCACCTGTATGCCTCCCAAGTGCTGGGATTTAAAGAGTGTGCCATCACAGCCGACCCACAAAAAAACTACTGAAGTGTTAAGATTTTATTTGTGAGACGTTATGTGTGTGCTGGGAATTGAACCCTGGTTCGCTGAAAGGGTAGCCAGTGTTCTTAACTGTTACGCTGTCTCTCCAGCTTCCTACTAGACTATTAAAAAGGATAGAGACCCTGTCTCGGAAAGAAAAAAGAAAAAAAGGATAAATTAGAACTTGATAAATGATAATACCTACATTATAATATTTTGGAAAATAGCAAGTTATTATAGATCCCATTTTTTAAAAAAAAAAAAAACAAGCTGGGGACGGTAATGTATGCTTTAAATCTCAGCACTGGGAGGCTGAGGTAGGCTTATTTCTGCTGTGGGTAACCCTTCTGTACACTGTGAATATATGTTGCTCTCATTGGTTGATAATAAAAGCTGCTTTGGCCTATACCAAGGTAGAATATAGTTAGGTGGGAAAGCCAAACTGAATACAGGGAGAAAGAAAGGTGGAGTCAGGGGTAAGTCAGCCAGCTGCCCAAGAAGCAAGATGCCAGCAGACTGGTAAAGCCACGGCTACATGGCAATACATACATTAACAGAAATGGGTTCATTTAAATGTAAGAGCTAGTTAGTAATCAGCCTGAACTATAGGTCAAGCATTCTGTAATTAATATTAAACCTCTGAGCGATTTTTTTTTTTTTTTTTTGGTTTTTCAAGACAGGGTTTCTCTGTGGCTTTGGAGCCTGTCCTGGAACTAGCTCTTGCAGACCAGGCTGGCCTCAAACTCACAGAGATCAGCCTGCCTTTGCCTGGGATTAAAGGCGTGCACCACCACCACTGGACTTAAGTGATTATTTAAAAGTGGCTGCAGGGAAAGGCGAGACAGAGAAACCTCCATTTGCAAATTTCTGCCAATCTGGTCTACACAGAGAGCTCCAGGCTATTCAGGGCTATGTAGTAAAAAGATAAAAAAAGAAAAAATAGTATGTAAACTAGGCATGGCGCTGCACGCCTCTAACCTCAACACTGGGGAGGTGGAGGCAGAGGATCTCTGTGAGTTGGAGGCCAGTCTGGTCTACATACCAAGATCTAGGCCAGCCAGGCTGGCATAGTGAGATCCCGTCTCAGAAAAAAAAAATGTGCAGAGCATATGTATATGAACATATACACACATATAGTAAATATTTTTATAAGATAATCAAGAGATATTACAAATTTTAATACTGCCTACTTCTGAGGATGAGATTATAAATGGGTTTATATTTTGTACTTTAAACACTATATATATTTTAGGGCTGGAGAGATGGCCCAATAGTTAAGAGCACTTACTTCTCTTACAAAGGACCTGGGTTTGAGTTCCAGGACCCACATAGTGGCTCACAATCAACCATACCTCCAGGTCCAGAAAATCCAATGCCTTCTTCTGAACTCTGCTGGCACCAGGCATGGATATGGTATATATCCATACATGGAAACAAAACACTCATACACATAAAATAATTTTTAATTTAAATTAATTTTTTGGGATAGGGTCTCTCTACTGTAGCCCTGGCTGTGGGAACTCATTGTGTAGACTAGGATGGCTTCAAACTCACAGAGATACAACTGCCTCTGCCTCCCAAATGACTTATGTCATCAGACATAGAGAAGTCAAGCTGGTGCTGAACTGGAAACTTCACCCCTATTAACTAGTATTTATAGTACTGGAAGTTCTGTGCATACCACCAGAGGAGAAAGGCAATTATCACCCAGCTACATAGCCTGTGACCTACAACAGTGACCTGTCTGAAAGATATACTGGTGCAATAGTGGCACAAATGTTATAGGAATAACCAACTTTTGGACTGAACTTAAGGCCCACTCTATGAGATGGGACCAATATCTAACAATACCTGGGTGACCAAGAACCTGAAACTAGACAGGTCACGGGCCAGGGGGAAATCTACTAATATTATTCTGCCAAAGGAGCATAGCAATAAAATGACTCCTAATGATGTACTGATATAGCCACAGATCAGTGTCTTGCTCAAGCCACATCAGAGAAGCTCTTGCAGCAGACAGGAACTAACAGAGACAGTTGGGCAATATGCAGAGAATGAGAAACTTTGGAGTACACCATCCTAAATGGGATATCTTCATCAAACCACTTCTATCAAAGGATCTATCTGGAAGAGGAGTAGGAAGATTGCATGTACTAGAAGGGACGGATGACTCCAAGGAAACTGTCTTCCAGACACAACAGGACCGATGCACATAGGAACTCACAGAGGCTGTGACAGCACACACAAGACCTGCACAGGTTCAAGCCAGATGGGGTCCTAGCACTGAGAGGGGGACGCAGACTTGGGGTCCCACTCCTCCACCACTAACCAAAAAGCTACCTGCACTTGATAACTGCTGACAAAGGGAAGATCAGTTCTCACCAATGAGTGACACTGGGTACATCAACACTCCAGGGCAGACCCCATGCCCAGGAGGTGACAATTTTTGACTAATTGTTCATTTGTCTGTTTGAATTTCATTTGGGGTTTTTTTAGTGGGAGTGGGGATTATATTTCTTTTTTGTCTTTTGTTTCCTTTTTTTAAATAAAGGGGAAAAAAGAATATAAGGTTGGATGGGTAGGGAGTTGAGAATATGGGAGGAACTGGGGGAGGGAAAAAGCATGATCAAATATTACATGAAAATATTTTTCAATAAAAAATGTATTTTGCCAAAAAGGAGGAGGAGAAGGAGGGGAGGAAAAAGAAAAAAAAAAACCTGATCTACCACCAATTGTTGGTGGTCAAAACTTGATTTTTATCAGGACCTTAAATTCAGGATTAACATGATCTCAACAGGTGACAAAAGCAAAATGGTAGAGGGTGAGCACCTAGGCTGAAAGTGTCAGTCTAACGCTGAGTATGGCGGCTCACTCCTTTAATGCCATGGCGCCAAAAGCAGAGGCACACAGGTCTCTGGGCTGGCGGCCAGCATGCTCTACACAGCAAGTTCCAGGCCAGCCAATGCTACAGAGAACTTGTCTCCACCACAAAGAACGGCTGTTTCAGAAACTGGCCTAACTGCACGTGTCCACACTACCTGTCAGCACTTGGGAGGCTGGGGCAAGAGGATCACTTGACCTCAGGGGTTTGACGCAAGCCTGGGCAGCATAGACCCTCTCCTAAAAATGAAAAGAAAAACAAGAAAAATTAATGTTGAGCTGCTGCTGACATACCTAAACCGAGCTATTGAGTAGACACCTGGAAAGTCTAAGGGACTTCCTAGGCCTCTGGAGCATAAATTTCAGGTCTCCAGCACACCAAAAAGAAGTACCTCACATTATGGAGAAGAAAAACATATCTCACTGTCTGATGTCTTCGGGTCTAGGCGTGTCTTGGGGAAAGGCACTGACATCTCTCTCAGGGCTGGGCTCCTTGGTGGTTAATATGCATTTACTCTTTCTTCACGAATACTATTTATCACAGCCTCTGATGTAGATGACCCCATCCAAAATAGCTATTTTAGTACTCCCAACACATGAGTATTTTAAGGTTACTAGACAAACGAGCTTGCAGATAGCATGAAGGTTTCAGATTAGCTCACCTTGAGATGGAGAAATTATCTGGGTGGGGGTGGATGTAATCCTTACAAGGGGCCTTAAAAGCAGAAAGAAGGAGAATACAGTAACACAATGTGAGCTGGGTTATTATTCCAGCAAGATGGAAGACAGCAATTAAAAGTCTGGGGCAGCCTCTAGAGGAGTGGTTCCCATTTACTAAATCTAGCTTGCTTCATGCCACTAAATTTGTAGCAACTTGTCATACAATCTCCTGAGACTTATTTATAATTCAGGTTAACCACTTAAATAGTTATTTTCCTTCTTTTGGGTTCGCCGTATCTCATCCGTCCTCCACTTGCAGACTACTTCAGAGGTTTTCATTTCTACTCCCTGACCCTAGAAGAAACTACTACTTAAGTCCTATTTGCTAACATGCAAAACAAACAAACAAACAAATAAAAAGCCCTTATGATTCCTTAGTGTTCACCTTGTTCTGCTGTCAATTAACTAAGATGTTGCATGTGACAGACCAGTAATTCTCACATTTGTTTTAGAAAGTACGTAGATGAAAAAAGTACGTAGATGATATGGCCGAGATTATTCCCCCTGTTCACAAATGTTTGTATATATTCTTCAAGTTTTGTACTGGAAGAAGTTGAGGACCACAGACGTATTAGTGTTTATCAAGCAAGTCTCGAGTTCTAATTTCAAAACGATCTAGAGAACATTTTTACAGTACAGACTTCCAAGCTGTACTCAAGCCTGAAGGATCAGATTTCCTGATGGCAGAGCGCTGGAAACTGTTACTTAACAAGTTCTACGTGCGATTCCTTGTATGGGATCAAACACTTTGCCTCTGAATTACTACTGCACGAAAACGAGTCGGCCCCAGTAAGAGACTAAGATCCTACCCTAGCGGGGGGTTAAGGGGGTGGGGTCGAGGTGTTAGCGAGCGTCCCAGGGAAGACGAACCTGGGAAGCTGGCTCTCCAGCCTCAGGATCCCAGTCCAGCAGCATACACAGCCAGCGGCACTGTCACACAGAGTCCGACCGCCCTCGAGCCCCACGACCGGAATCCACGCCGTGGGCCCAGACCGGACTACAAACGCTGAAGTTTCCTGGCACAGCTGCAAAAGGACAAGGACTGCAAACGCTGCAGCGGCCAGGGACAGCTGCGGAAGAACTGCAAACAGTGCATTTGGTCAGGGACAGCTGTGGACGCCGCCTCTCTAGGGGCAGCCTCTGGGGCTCGGGGATGCGGAGTCGAGGGCGCTAGCCACGCCCCCTACAGGCGCTGGCGCTCGATTGGCTCTCCTACTCTCCCGGTCCCAACCACACCACTGCGCCGGAGCCTTAAGAGTGCTGCACCTCGGCCGACGGAAGTAGTTGGCCGGGCGGAAGCTTATCCACAGGAAGTAGCGGATGTGCTTCCTCTTCCGGTCTCTTTGGCCTCGGCGGCAGAAGCAAGATGGTAAGTTCGGTGCTTGGGCTCTGTTAATCTCTTTCCATCCTTCATCCCTGGGCTGCCCTGCCTGCTGCTGGTGCGTGGGTGACAAGATTCCCAATAAGGGGAACTGTTGCCAGGATAGGGTGCGCGCGGTGGCCCGCAGGAGCCAGGAGAACGGCCGCTCCGTGGCGGGCCGAGGCTTCGGTCCCAGCGCCGCCGTGGGTCTCCGGGGTTTGGGGGAAATCGTGCGCGTTGTTGCCTCCGGGGAGATGCTTAGGACGGGTTTAGGAACATTCGGCTCTAAACACCGAGAAGCCGGAGATGTTTTTTTCCCTGCTCGGACTAGGAGGCGGGCCCCTTCGGTCTAAACCCTAACGCTTAAAATCAAGGAGATTGCAAATCACTGACGTCCGTTCTGATCGTGTGAGTTACCGGCAGCGGCTTTTTTTAAAGGCTTCCGTGGGAAGGATTTAATGCATTGCCCCGTTTTGCCCCATGTACTTGTTACATCGCGTCAGTTGTCATTTCCCGTGAAAATGCCAAAGTACGTCGAGTAGTAGTCGGATTTCAGAATTGCTTCTTAATGCTACTACTTTGCAGACGAAAGGAACGTCATCCTTTGGAAAGCGTCGCAACAAGACGCACACGTTGTGCCGCCGCTGTGGCTCTAAGGCCTACCACCTTCAGAAGTCTACCTGTGGCAAATGTGGCTACCCTGCCAAGCGCAAGAGAAAGTGTAAGTTCCTTAATCTTCTGGCCGGTTTTGCCTTGAGCTGAGGTAGTCTAGAGAACCCCTACTGGGTGCGTGTTGATTGGTACAAAGAGAGCTTTGGTAGTTGGTAAAGCATTGTGATGACACTTCTAGAAAGTTGGGTGCTTGGAAAAACCCTTTGGAATCATGTTTTATTAGATAACTGGAGTGCTAAGGCTAAGAGACGAAACACTACCGGGACTGGGCGGATGAGGCACCTAAAAATTGTCTACCGAAGATTCAGGTACAGTTTTTCTTTGATTACCATTGGCTCTGGAGGGTGGGATAAGATTCCTGTAACTTTCCGCTGGTGAATAGTGGGAATAATACTGTGGCCTGTTTTGGTTTGTTTTTTTCCCCTTAAGAGTGTATCTGTGAACCACCCAACTTTGTCTAGACCTGTTCTACGAATGGTGTCAGGAAGGCCACTTACTTGCTTGGTTAACTCTTTGGTTTTTCGAGACAGGCTTTCGCTGTAGTTTTGGAGCCTGTCCTGGAAACAGCTCTTGTAGACCAGGCTGGCCTTAAGCTCACGGCCATCCACCTGCCTCTGCTTCCCGAGTGCTGGGAGCTTGGTTTACTCTTCACTTAGGATTTTACTCCAGTCTGCTACCTAAACCTCTTCTGGGTGCTAGTCCTCACTCGTAACAACCTAGATAGGAGTTTTTTTGTTTTTAACCCTGGAGCTGGGACCTTGGCATTTCCTTAAGAATGTATTTTTAGCTGGGCGGTGGTGGCTCACGCCTTTAATCCCAGCACTCGGGAGGCAGAGGCAGATGGATCTCTGAGTTCGAGGCCAGCCTGGTCTACAAGAACTAGCTCCAGGACTGGCTCGAAAGCTACAGAGAAACCCTGTCTGGAAAAAAAAAGAATCTGTATTTTTGGCAGATGTAGAACACAACCCTGACGGGTTTCTACCAAAGTCAACAATAGTGCAGATAGAAACGTGCCCTGCTTGCGTGGCTACTCATCCAAGGCAGTCTGTTGTGGGGATTGCCCATAGGGAAAGTGAGGTTTGAGTGGTGGGGGGCTTCTGACTACAGGCTGCTGTAGGGCCTGACTTGAGGGTCACAAGGCAGCAAGCAAGGGAATGTAGACATTTCCTTGTTTGTATTTATACTGCATGGAGTTGGAACTTTGTAATAGTTTGCTGGTGTTTTGTAATTCGAGGCTATCTTCAGCCTGTTGAACCTTTCTATCCTTCAGATGGCTCACCTTAATGCAGTGAGGTTCCTAGAGTCGTGAGCGTTGATTAGAATTCAGTCAAAGATGCTGTTCATCTGGTCATTCTTTTCTGTCACTAAGGGAAGATTAGGGCCTGTTCTTTTGAAAATTGGGGAAATAAGCCTAAAATTGTTGAGCCTTTCTGTTTGAATCAGCTCATCGTAATCTGATGTGGGTATCTTAAGTGGAGTAAATGATGGCTTATCAGTGATGTTCTAAAAATAAATGTCTGAACTTATGAATGCTATATTGATTTCAGCATTTAACTGAGATAAGCTTATTAAGGTTTAATCAAAATGAAAGTGATATTGATGTTGCTACATTAACTTTTTTTTTTTTTAATGTGGTGCAGACATGGATTCCGTGAAGGGACAACCCCTAAACCCAAGAGGGCAGCTGTTGCAGCATCCAGTTCATCTTGAGGATTTCAATCTGTCATAAAATAAATGTTCTGATTTCCAAAACGATGTGTGGTGTGCTAAGGTATTTTAATGTCAGTTCAGTGTTTGATTTTGTGATTGCTTTGAGTTTTAGTAGCGTGTGAAGAACTGGGCCTTCATACATAAGGTTAGTTCCTATGAGGCTGAAGTAGGGGTAGGGGCTGCATGAGTTCTCACTTGGGAAAGAGAATTTGAACCTGGGGACTCATCCTGTTTGCTTGGCGTGGACATAGGAAGTGCTGGGCTGAGTGAGGAGGCTTGCTAGGGAAGGCAACCATTAAAGAGAACAGTTGACTGGAATTGTTATGTAAAATACCATAGCTGTGCAGCCTAAATTATTAATCCCTACCATGCCTAGGGTATCTTAAGGTACTTGCGTTCTGAACAGGACTAAAATTTCTGAGCAAAGTCCTCATGGATGGGGGGCTATTTGTCCTAACCCTGCTTTTGAGCTCTTGATTCCTGAAGTTTCAGATTTTAACATTTACTTAGATAAAACCAAGCAAGATGGTGTTTGCCTTTATTCCCAGCTCTTGGAGACAAGTGCTATTTACTTGTATGTAAGTTGTTAATCTAGGTGTTGGTTGAACTTTTTCCTAGTACATGAGACTGTACTCTTTCAAAGGTGCCAAATTCAAGGGCATGAAATTGCTCTTGGTTGAACGCTTAGCCTGTAGGCTTGTTAAGATTATGGTCTACTGTATGGTTACAATACATTCTAACAAAGGATCGTCAGACATTGAGAAGGGTGTGAGTTAAACTGGGTATCTGGACTGAGTGAGGCTAGAGGTGAAAGGGATAGCACAAAGTCCCAAGGTGGTGCTTGAAGAAAAGCCCAGTTACTAAGGTAAGCTCATCTCTGAGCTAATGGCCTATGGGAAAATTTGTTGCCTTGGTGGTGGTTCTTATGTGCAGTAGGTTTGAAGGCAATGATGAGGCTGTTCAATTGAGGGTAGAGTGCACCTAGATTCAGTTTCACTGCTAAGGTTCTGGGTTTGGTTTTTTGTTTTTTAGCTTATGTATACAGTGTTCTGAGAAAAGGAAATCTGGATCAAATTACAGATGGTTGTGAGCCATATGGTTGCTGGTAATTGAACTCGAGACCTCTGGAAAGGCAGCCAGTACTCTTAACCTCTGAGCCCTCCAGCCCCTGTTTTGTTTTTCAAGATGGTTTCTCTGTGTCCCTGGCTGTCTTGGAACTCAGTAGACCAAGCTGGCTTCATCCTCAGATTTGCTTGTGCCACCACCTGGTCTAGTTTATATCTTCAGTGTGTCTAACTTAGGACAAGTCTTGAATTGTGACACTACACGATGTTGGGTATCTTTCATAGCTTATGGGGTGGGTACATGTAGTCGTGATTCCCAGGTTGCACAGCTGGCGCTAAACTCAGTTTTGAGCAGAGATAAATGGCTAGAGAGCTTAGCAATTATTTTAACAATTTTTTTGTTAAATACAAGGTTTCCAAGTCATAAGTAGCTTGGAACTCAATTTGTAGACTGAGTTAGTGTTGAATGTGGCACCCTAACCGTAACCATACTACTGTCTAGTGCTGCGGTAAAATAGAGATGTGTGCCAGCATACCCAGTTTTATGATCTCTTGATTTTTGTGAAGCAGGGTCTCACTTTACCCAGGGCTCGCCTGTAACCCAACAGATTTGACAACCTTTCTAGTGCTGTATTAAAGGCATGAGCCACTATGCCTGGCTGTACTTAGCTATTACTATAAACAAGCTGAAACCACACTGCATTACTGTTGAGAATTTTGCAAAAATGTTAAATTTTCTTAAGTTTATAAATGAGTGGTGATAGACCTGTGATCTTAGCATTTGGGATGATGAAGGCAAGAAAAACTAGAGAATGAGGCCATTCTGGACTGTGTGAAACCATGTCCCTAGAAATTTTTTCCTGCTGCTTAAATCTGGAGTGGGAAATCAAATTTGGCCTGGTGCATGCTAAGTGACAAAGGCAGGCATTTCAGCTTTACTGAAATATGAACTGTCTCCCTACCCCAGTTCTCACAAACTTTTTCTATTCATCCTATGTGTGGAGGCATATGAAGGGTCAGGTCAAGTAAGAGTTGGTCCTACAGATTGTGTTCAAACATTTAGTGACATGCACTTTTATCATCTTGCCAGCCACTAATTCTCCAATTTGCTGCTTCTGTGTGGCCAGCAACCTTAGCACTGTGTCTTGCCTTACTGGACTTTCCCCTCAAATTGAACCAAAAATACTAGGTTGATTTTGTCAAGACAGCCACATCCTTACCTGGAGAGAATTCCATGGCTCTCTACCAAAGCAGTTTTGTGGAAGACATTACAGACAGCTCTCAGAAGTTTCTTTGAAGTGACTTTCACTAGATACTAAAATAAAAGGATAAAGAGATTTTTTTCACAGGCTGGCTGAGTATAATGAATTCCTTAAGTCCTGGCTGGGTGGTGGTGGCACATGCCTTCAGTCCCAGCACAGGGGAGGTAGAGGCAGACAGATGGGTTTCTGTGAGTTTCTGGACAGCAAGGGGTACACAGTGAAAGCATGCACAGGAAATAACTAAAAATCCCAGTGAGGCAGGCAAAGTGAGTAATTAGCAACCTGGGACTCCAGTTGGTTTGGGCTAGGCATGGACATGTTTTTATTGTAGTTAACCCACAACAACACAACTGTTCATATACCCCATTCTGAACAATGAAGTAAGATTCTTCCCTCACCTCTGAAGTTTTAGGGAGAGTTGTGTGCTTGCCATCTGTGCATAGCTGAGCATGGCAGTGGTCAAAATCAGATCAATTATGGAAAAGGTGCACTGTAGAGAGATGATTATATATAACAAACCTGTCAAAGTAGAAAAACACCCAGACCCTACCTCGTAACCAGCCCTTCTCTATACTGTATTACTCTATTCTCTGCAGGGTCTTAACCAGAAACTGCCCATTTTAGCTAAACTGGCTGACGAGAGCTTTGATCTCCTTGCCTGCCTGGCTCTTGGTTTTATGAGACAGGGTCTCCTATGTAGTCCTGGTTAGCCTAGCTATGCAAACCCGGATAGCCTCAACTCAGATCCTCCTATCTCTGTTCCTGGTGCTGGGATTAAAGTTGTAGGCCAGCATTTCCAGCATTTCTCTTGTTTTTAATGTAGGTACTAGTCATTCAAACTGTCCTTATATCTGCACAGTGAATGGTCTGTGTGTTTCTGCAGGACTCCCATTTTTGCTCTTAGAAATCTATTTGTGATCCGTGCTGTTGCTTTGCTTGAATAAAGATACCTTGCTACTTTTTTAACCTGTGAGCCTTTATTTCAGTTCCTTGAATATGAAACCAAGAGCTAGGGCCATCTTTCAAAAAGTTTGTTACTAAAAACAAGGGGAGGTGCCCGGTCTAGGAGAAGATCTGGTTTTCTCAAGTTAGAACAGTTACCAGAGGAAGCTGAGGCACTAGCTTGGTAGCAAATATTATTTCAGGCACAGTACCATGGAGTGAACAGTGGAAAATAGTTATAATCGGCCATCTGGGGATGGGAAAGGCATAATCAGAGCAGCAGCCCACAGAGGAGAAGCAGATCCCCAAGGGAGGAGAGGAAACCGGAAGCCTTCAAAGCCCTGTCCTATAGGGCTCTTGAGAGCCCTGTGAGACAACAGCATGGCATAGTGATTTAGAATCTCAAGAGTCTCAAGATGGCGTACTCTAACTCACTTTGTAAATGCAAACTACGGTATGGAAGAAAGTTGCTTAAGGTTTATGCTTTTTCTTCTGGTAATAAAGATGCTGTTAGCAGTGAGTATTGGAATGCATTCTTATAATTGAAACTGATACCAAATTTGCCTATTGGATGAAATCCATACTCATCTAGACAGGATGTAGAACCAAAATGCTAACTAATTGTACTCTTAAAAACCGATGAAAGGCACCATCCACACTTCCAAATGCAAGCAAAGCTGGGCATGGTAGTACATGCCTCTAATCCTAGTATTTATGAGTGGGAGGCAGGAGATTTTGAGTTCAAAGCCAGTCTGGGCTACTCTATCTCAAAGAAAAAGACTACAAGCCACTTCAAAATAATTATGGTCACAACAAACCTGCCCTTTCTTGATCTTCTTGGGTAAAAATAGAAAATAACCTTCAAATTCTAAATATCTCTGAATACAACACTCAAGAGCATGCAATGTCAGTATGGTCCCTTGAAAGAAGACTGGGCCCTGGCATCCCAACCAAGACTTTGAGCTTTGACTGTAAATGTGGCAAACGGATTCATGTTAGAGTACACCAGGGCTGTGTCTGACTGTCTTGAAAGTATACACAAACACTGTCTAGTAGCAGATAATGTGCGGGCCAGGGAGATGGCCAAGCAAAAAAAACAGGTAGCTAAGATAACCCTGCCTAACAGAGTCTGATAGCTCATAGCCAGAGTTCGGTCCTAGCAACCCAAGTCAATAAAAAGCCAGGTTCGGAGTCAGGCAGTGGTGGCTCCTGCTTTTAATTCCAGCACCCGGAGACAAAGGCAGGCCAGTCCAGTCTACAGAGCGAGTTCCAGAATGGCCAGGGAAATCCTGTCTGGGAGAGGTGGGGGAGCATGCCTGCTGCATCTGTAACCTTGACACTCCTACAGGGAGACCGAAAGCTGAGGCAGGGGAATTGCTAGGAAGCTCTAGGGCTACTACTTAAGCTAAAGTATCCAGTGTAGAAGAAATGGGGGAAACCTTTGCTTCAACAAGGGGGAAGATACTGGCAGACTCCCCACACACGTGTGGTGTGTAGATAACTGCACATACACAGAAATAATCATAAATACTAAAATGTAATGAGTTACAAATGCAAATCAAGTATGTAGTTTTAAATATTCTTGTAGTCACATTTAAAATGTGAGACTAATTCTGTATTAATCTAAAATAGCCAACGTGTCACCACATAATTGGCATTAAAAATTGAAACATCTTGGAAAGCTGGGTGGTGATGGTGCATGTCTTTAATCCCAGCACTTAGGAGGAAGAAGCAGGCAGATCTATGTGAGTTTGAGGCCAGCCTTGAACAGAGTCTGTGCCAGGACAGGCTCCAAAGTTACACAGAGAAACCCTGTCTCGAAAAAAGAAGTGGATTGAAAAATTAAGACAGCTTAGATTTTCTTCCTACTTAGAAAAGTATAATATACTTTCAACCATCCACATATCTCACTTTTGCAAGCTGGATTTCAGTGCTCTGGTGTCTTGTGGCTACCTAAGAAGCAACGTGAACCTCCTTTTGAGTGTGAATGGCCATTTGATGGCACCTCTTCAAGAATAACAACCATTGCAGTAGATTTGGTACACATGCCTGAATCCTAGCACATCGTTAGGGCTGGAAAGATCGGTTTAGAAAAACAAGCAGGGCAGTGGTGGTGCACACCTTTAATCCCAGCACTCGAGAGGCAGAGGCAGGCAACCTCTGTGAGTTCAAGGCCAGCCTGATCTACAAGAACTAGTTCCAGGACAGGCTCCAAAGCTACACAGAAACCCTGTCTCGAAAACACCAAAAAGAAAAAACAACAACAAAGAATACTGTATTAAACACATAAGCTCAGGTTCATAAAGTTAAGATACAAAAGTTACTTCTGGATTAACTCATTTAAGCCCAGGGGTGTTTTTACTTTAATTTTGTAGAATGACAGAGAGCTTTAACATACCTCATAAGCTCTTTGTTACAAAGTGTTGCTTTGAGAATGAAATGATATGGTGTGCATACAGCGTTTGGTATACTCTCTGGCTTACTGTAAGAGTCTGCAAATAGGAGCCATTGTTATTCAGTATCATGTCTGGAAAGTGAGCATCATCTTAATAATGGCAGTAAGAGAGAATGCTGAAATATCATTTGATGTGTTCACTAGTCACTCAAGCCTCTCTGCCGTCCATGAGTGTCCAGTCTTTTGCCATTGTCACATGACATCACCAATAAATGTGTTGTGCTCTTTTCATAGCTGTCCTGGAATAAATATGGCCCAATGGCCCAGAAGCTAAACATATCTGCATGACAGACCATAGCACTGTGGGCTCACAAGTTTGTTTTGATCACAACAATGAGAGTGACTTAGCACTCCAGAGAAGTTTCTGCTAACCAAGTTTGACAAATAAATGTATATTCAATGAATAAGATTCTATCACAGATATATATTGAGTGTGATCTAGAAGCTGGGCACTGATGTGAGATTGAGGATATGTCAATGAACCAAGAGATAAAGGAAGTAAGAGAAGTGGTTATGGGTAAGCCCAAGCATGTGTAAAACAAAATTATAGTTAACATAAAACACAGAGATCCACCTGCCTCTGCCTTCTGAGCGCTGGGATTAAAGGCAACTAAGCAACAACTGGGTGGGACCTTTGTTTGAGGTAGAAGCACCACAAACTTGGAGGAACTAGAGGCAAGTTCAAACTCTCTGACCTTTGGTCGACGTGGAAACAAGCTCACATTTTCGGGCCTCTGCATCTCTTTCTCTGTCTCTCTCTCCCTGTCTATCTGTCTCTATCTGTATCTCTCTTTCCCTGCCTGTCTCTTTCTATATCTCTCTTTCCATGTCTGTCAGTCTCTATCTCTCTCTCTGCATATCTCTCTCTGTATCTTTCTTTTTTTTCTCCCTTTTTTGTATCTTTCTGTGTCTCTCCCTGTCAGTCTGTCTCTCCCTGTCAGTCTGTCTCTGTGTGTGTGTGTGTGTGTGTGTGTGTGTGTGTGTGTGTGTAGATGAAATGTGCCACCATTCTTTCCCCCTGTTGCTGTGCCCTCCCCATAATGCTCTGGTACTGTAACCCAAAGCAAACCCTTCTTCAGGTTGCATTTTTCTGGGTGTTTTATTACAACAACAGGAAAGAATCCTGACAACAGGATGTGGCTTTGATTGTGTGACAAAAGCAGACGATTAGTCCGGTTTTGTTCCTCTAAGTCCACCAGCAATCTAGCTAAGAGAAAAGCACTGGATGAATTTTAGTGGGATATTCTACAATGTACCAGAGCGCCCCAACACTGCCAAGGATGCAGAACATGGAAATGTCAACTGAGAAAAGACTAAGAAGGCACAGGAGTTTGAGCTGATGTTTCAGTGATAGAAGGACAAATAGATGTTTGATATATGCACTTGGTTCCTGGCTGAGGGTTCTAACACCTTTGTAGAAAGAGGCACTAGAAAAATCTTTTGTCAACATTTGGATTTGAACCCTGTTCCTGACAGAGCACCTGTCACCTTTGCAATCTTCCACGTATAGAATAGGAACATCCTTTGTTTTAACAAAAGGATTCTGCAACTCCTTAAGATAGGACATGCTCACCAAAAGATCCAACCCTGTGGTTAGAAAATTGACACTGTCATCTCTATCTCCCCACCTCCATGAAGGGCAAAGAGATGAAGTTGAATTCATTCCTCCTGCCTACTTAATGTAGACTCTACAAAGACACAAAAATGTAGTTTTTGTTTTCTCTTTTAGGGTTCTGCCACCCCACTCCCAAACAAATACATGGAGACTTATTTTTACTTATGAATGGCCAGCCTTAGCTTGGCTTATTTCTAACTAGCTTTTCTTAACTTAAATTATCCTGTCTATCTTTTGCCTCCGGGTTTTTACATTTCTCTATTCTATGTTCCTTTCTTTCTTTCTTTCTTTCTTTCTTTCTTTCTTTCTTTCTTTCTTTCTTTCTTTCTTTCTTTCTTTCTTTCTTACTCTGTGTCTATCTGGGTGACTGGCCCTGACATCTTCTTTTCCTTCTCCTTTTCTCAAGCCCAGCTCTTCTCTCTCCTCCTATTTATTCTCTCTGCCTGGCAGCCCCACCTATTCCTCTCTCCTGTCTAGCTATTGGCCATTCAGTGCTTTATTAGACTAATCAGGTGTTTTAGACAGGCGAAGTAGCACAGCTTTACAGAGTTAAACAAGTGTAACATAAAAGAATGGAGCACATCATTTCATCATTAAACAAATATTCCATAGAATAAACAAGTGTACACATCTTAAACTAATAGTCTACAACACAAAAGTACATGGCATGGATTGCTGAACATTTATAAGTTCCTGGGTGGTTATTCCTGGGAGTGGACTTGGGTACCTTTTCCTAAATTCTCTGACTGATATGCCTCTTGCTATGGAATAAAACCTTTGTGCACACTGTGAAGATTTGTTGCTGTGATTGGTTTAATAAACAAGCTAGCTAGCCACGAGTTGAACAGAATTTAAGGTTATGTTGGAAAGCCAAACTGAGAATGATGGGATTAGGAAGAGTGGAGTCAGAGGAGTCATCAGTCAGATGCAGCCAGATATACAAAATGGGATAGAAATAAAAGCCATGAGACTTGGGGCAACACATAGGTAGGCTAATGGAAATGAGTAAAGTTGTAAGAGCTAGTTAGTAACAAGCCTGAGCTATTGATCAAGTATTTTTTTTAATTTTTTTTAGATTTATTTATATATTATGTATTCCTTCCATGTATGCTTGCATGCCAGAAGAGGGCACCAGATCTCATTATAGATGGCTGTGAGCCACTATGTGGTTGCTGGGAATTGAACTCAGGACCTCTGGAAGAGCACTCAGTGCTCTTAACCTCTGAGCTGTCTCTCCAGCCCTTGATCAAGGATTTTAATAATATTAAGCTTCTAGTGATTCTTTAAGAATGGCTCTCCAGGGCTGGAGAGATGGCTCAATGGTTAAGAACTTTGTCTGCTCTTCCAAAGGGCCTGAGTTCAATTCCCAGCAACCACATGGTGGCTCATGGTCATCTGTAATGAGATCTGGTACCCTCTTCTGGCCTGCACTGTATACATAATAAATAAATAAATCTTTAAAAAAGAATGGCTCCCCAGACAGGAAAACTCCACCTACAACCTCTTGCATCTGAGTGAATCTTTTGTGACATCATCTGTAATTAACTATTTAAGTAAATTGTCTAAACAAACTGTTGTCTTCAGTTGTATGAGCTGTTGTAGAAAACAGAACTAGAGGAAAGGGTTGTAGGCTGTGGTACAGAAGTACAAAATATAGTTGACAACAGGAGGTGGTCCTATGGGATTGAGCTCTTAATTTATGGGGTCTGACACTATTTTCAAGAAGAAATTGTGAAAAGTTGCATAACTTGTAAGGTTGGTTCCTTGTGTTGTCTTTCTACATGGTGGAAACAGAGAAGCTCTGCAGTCTTTAAAGGCACAAATTCTATTCCTGTGGTCTTTACCCTCATGACCTAATTGATCCTCAAATTATGATCATAGTAATGGCAGAATTTTAACAGATACATTTTGGGGATATACTCATTTAGTCAGTAATATCTAAAGATAGTGTAATATCCTGAAGATTATCTGATAACAAAGAAAGAATACAGTGTTAGTGACTTTTTCCTCATGGTTGAGACAAAATAGCAAGAAAAGTAACTTCAGGAAGGAAGAGTTTATTTTGTATCCTGGGTTGAATGTACAGTCCATCATGTCTTGAACACGTGGTAACAGGAGCAACAGGTAGCTGATTATATTGTGACCACAATAAGAAAGCAGAGAGGGGTGGATGCCGATGATCATCTCTCTTTCTTCTCTGAAAGACTGTAAGTGCATTTAACACTGAACCATCTCTCTACACACATCCTGCTTTTTAACAAATTTGAGTTATTAGGTGTGGGTAGCTAGTACCTTTTTCCACTGAGCCATTTTGTGATCCCCTTTTTCTACCTCACTATCCCGCCTCAGCTACCACAATTACAGATCAACACTGAGATAATGGAAAAATCACCATTCTGTGGAATCTAGGACTTAAGAAAAGAACAAGAGACACAATTTCTTAGAGGCACCAATGGTCTAGAGAGAAAGCAGATGTCAGTCTCTGAGCTCCTCCAATATGCTCCAGCAGTGCTGGGTCACCCTGGAGTGTTTACATCAGGACCAAACTCATTTGAATTAATAAATGCCATAGTACTAAAGCAGGCTTACAATTTATAGTATCCTCTCCTAAACTCGGATGGATTCAAGCTACTTCTGTGTGATTACTGATTGCTTATACTCCAATATGCTTTGCTGAGATGGGCTGGAGTTCAGTAACTGGGTATCAGTCACAGCCTAGTCTTTGTTTCTGTGCTAGAAGACTGTTGAGCTATGTAGCATAATCCTATAGCATGAATAATAAAGACCCAGATACAGATATTGGGGTTTAACCTGAATATCAGAGAAGCAAAGCAGCCAGTCACTAGAGAGCTCTTACCTTTATGAAATCTTCAGACTGAAAAGGAGAATGAGTTCCTGTCTCATCCCACCTCATATTCCTCTATAGTGCTAGGATTAAAGGTGTGCACCACCACCACCACCCAACTTCTATAGCTAACTAGTGTGACTACTGGGCTTAAAGGTGTGTGCCACCACTGCCTGGCATGTATGGCTGACTAGTGTGGCTGTTTAGCATTCTGACCTTCAGGCAAAATTTATTTATTAAAATACAAATGAAATGCCACTACATTTTCCTTTTTAGTCTAGATAAAAAGAAGCCTATAACTAATATAAGAAAAATATGTAATAAGTATAATAACTATATACAATATATACAGGCAATACATACATCAACAATGTCTAGACCATTTACATTTGACAAATTCTGAGAAAATACTCCATATGTATCCTATCTTGGTGAGTCCAAAGTCTTGTATATTTTACTTTCTATTATAACTTACTTTCTGCATCAGGTAAACAAGGAAAACTATTACTATCTAGTCTTCCACTCTTTCAGAGACCCAAGAAGGAGAAAATATTAATTGATTAAGCAGAAAGTGCAAGCAAGCAACTTCCAAAAAATGTAAGAAATGACAGAAACAGCTGACTATATGGACAGACACACAAAGTTCCTCTGCAACATCATGGCATCCATCTTCAGCTTACAGACTTGGCATATATGACAGATTTTTCTGTGAACCATGAATTCTGAAGGTCTGTCCCTCCTTGTCTTGACAATAATTGGCGGTCATTTTCTTTTGTGTCCTGCTTGTCCAATTAGGGCAGCATACTGTCAGCAGTCAAGGCAAGGGCATTTTCTTGCCCAGTGGCTTACTTTTGCCACAAAAAAGTAAACTCCATGTGGAGCTCCTTTGGTGCCTATTATTTTCTCTGAAGTAGATTGGTACTGTCAGGAGCAGACATTTCTCATTGTCATAAAAAAGAACCTATATTATTAAAACATCTTAAATGCCATATTCTGTGATCTCTAAAGTGTTTAAAGATGACATGTCTATCTAAAATATAACTTTGTTTGACCTTGAAAACATACCTAATGTGACTTCAAGTTCAATTGTCATAGGTGATTAATTACTAACCTACATTTCCTTATTTTCCTAAACAACTGGTAATAATAATTTTCAAGGACTAGAAATTTGCATTACATTGTTAAATGAGTTGTATAGGTACAATACCTTGAACAAGAGTAGAAATGTATGTACAATATGTTCTAACAAAATTAATCTCAATATCAAAAATTTGTATACAATATACAAAAGTCCAATTCAATATAAAACATTTAAAACTAGTAGTTTCTTTATTTTATTTTATTGATATTTATTGAGCTCTACATTTTTCTCTGCTCCCCTCCCTGCATTTCCCATCCCCATGCTCCCAATTTTCTCAGGAGATCTTGTCTTTTTCTACTTTCTACTTCCCATGTAGATTATATCTATGTAAGTCTCTCTTAGTATCCGCATTGTTGTCTAAGTTCTCTGGGATTGTGGTTTGTAGGCTGGCTTTCTTTGCTTTATGTTTAAAAACTACCTATGAGTGAGTACATGTGATAATTGTCTTCCTGTGTCTGGGTTAACTCATAGTAGTTTCTTTTTTAAAGTAGATTCAATAATCTACCTTTTATCTTATCATAGCTATATCCTCCATTTTTTCTTTTTAGAGTAGATTCAATAATCTACCCTTTTATCCTATCATATCTATATCCCCCTTTTTTCTTTTCAAAACAAGAAACTTGAATTTAATTTCCTTTGTTTAACTGTTTTTCATGATCATTACCAATAACAACTTGTAACCAATCCCCGTAAACAATGACAAAAATCTATAACTTATTGAATAACCAAAACCCACCCACCCCACCTCTTTGGTGCTGTGAGCACTGTACTCTTTTTTTTTTGAATAGTTTATTTAAATTCATTTTATGTGCATTGGTGTAAAGGTGTCAGGTGCCCCAGAGCTGGAGTTACAGACAGTTGTTAGCTGCCATGTGGCTGCTGGGAATTGAACTGGGGTCCTCTGGAAGAGCAGCCAGTGCTCTTAAGTGCTGAGCTCCAGCCCAGGCAGCGTTGTATTCTTAAATTTACTTTCTACGTCTGGGTCCTATGGTATCTTTATGGGATCCTGAAAAGAAAAATTTGGGTTAATTGTCAAGTCCTGGAATAGGTAGCTATATCATTTGTTGTTCAGTCTCTGCCTAATGGGAAAGTGTAGAACATGTCTCAAGTCCTGGCTAGAGTAGACTGTGAGACTGGATCATCTCAGTCAGCCACCTCAAAATTTTTCTGAGCAGTTTGTAGTCCAAAACCAATCTTTATGTGGTGTTTTTCAGTTTACTGGTAGTATCATAACCCTGAAGGATTTGTCATTGTGGGGCCCCATCCTCCTTTTGGAGACTTCAAAGGTTGCTGTTAGACATGCTCATGATTCACTGAAGAAAACTGATAGAGACTCAAACCTGAAATCATGTACAGGAATGCAGATGAAACCTTTTTCTAGAATTAGTTAGTACTCTATATGACCATTAATGTCATGACAAAAAGTCATGACACACACACACACACACACACACACACACATATATCATATATCTTATAACATTTATACCTTAAGAAAAACTGTTACTGTAGCAGGGCTGGCACATGCCTTTAATCCCAGCACTGGAGAGGCAGGTGGATCTCTGTGAGTTCAAGGGCAGCCTGGGCTACACAGTTACAGGGCAGGCCCCAAAGCTACAGAGAAACACTGTCTCAAAAACACTGAAAAAAGAGAAAAAAGAAAGAAAGAAAGAAAGAAAGAAAGAAAGAAAAGAAAATCTGTTAAAGAGTCAATATAAAACCAAAGGATTTATTTTGAGATTAGTAGCAATAAAATATTCCTTAAATATTTGTTTTCTTCTGTCCCATATCAGGTCACTCTTCTGACATAAGACAGAGATTTTGGGTTTCACTTTAATAAGCATGCTTGGGTTTAGAGAAGGAGAGAGCCACACTCAACTCTAAAGCCAGCCTTAGTCATTAATTGGACTGGGTGTAATGGATTAAATAAAAATGCTGTGGATCCCTGAGCGATGGAAGTGGGCCATGTGGCAGGAGGCAGCAAACAGCGAGCCTAAGAGCAGCCAGTCCCAGGCAGGGGTGGTACAGTTCCCCGAGTGGCTGCAGCGGGCCACGAGTCCCAGGCAGGGACATGGGATAGTACCAGGAAGGCACTCAGCATATACTGAATGCTTTATTCTGAGTTTGCCTGTGTTTAGTTTTTCATACAATACAAAATGGGGGGAAGAAGGCAAAAAACTGCTTTAACATGATACAAAGGATAACCAGAACAGTTACTTGTTTCATTGCTTGAGGAATCAAGCCATTATTTCCTGAGAAAAGCATTTGATGTGTTGGGCAGTGAACACACCCTAGACCAAGTATCTTGATTAAGTTAGATTAAACATCCTATTTAAAAAGAAGGAAACAGAAGTATGCTTGAATTCTCTGACCTTTGGTCGTGGTAAAGGGGATCTACCTCTACAAGCCATCTTATTGTCCAAAACATCATGTAACCACACCCTAGGTCAGGATACCTTGTTTTGTAGCCACACCTGTTGTCAACAACTTTGAGAAAGCAAAAATAGGGGTTTGGAGATATGGCTCAGTAGTTAAGAGCACTGCCTGTTTTTCCAGAGGTCCTGAGTTCAATACCCAGCACCCACATGGTGGCTCACATCTGTAGTTAGGTCTGGTGCCCTTTTCTGGCCAGAGGCATAGAAGCCGACCAGAACACAGTATACATAAGAAATGAATAACTCCTGAAAAAAAAAAAAAAGAAAAAAAGAAACTCAAATTCTCAGGCTTTCAGTCGAGTTGGAATAGGCTCACATTTTGGGTTCCCACATGAATCAGTCTTTTCCAAATTCAAAGCAGTTGCCCATTGTAAACCTGAATAGGTATCATTGGTGTGGTGTACATATTTTCATTTTCCAAATTTAACAACAATGGAACACATTCATCTGCCAGATTTCATTCCTTTGTCCCAGCAGACACAGTGTAGGGACCTAGGGCGTGTGGTCGGTCCACGTGGGATCCTCCACAGCAGCTGTGTCACAATCCCCCTCCTGCATTGGGTCAAAGCTGCAATCCCTAGCAGAGCAGCAGGGCGGGTACCCAGGGCGAGCCGTGCTTTTTGTCAGCAGCTGGACGCTCCCTGGGTTTCTGTTCTCTGCGCCTGGACTCTGGGTTTTCTTCCCCTGTGTATGAAATTGATTTAACTACTTCTAACCTCTTGAGTGACTCATTTTCCCCCAGTTTTTTAAACAAGTATCAGGGCAGATTTTACCACAGGATCTGTCATGACACCATTGGATTGATTCCAAGCACAACTCAGAAACCATCTGCTTGTTAACAGGTAAAATGGCAGATTTTGTTTCTAATGCGACTTTTGCTGCTCTCCTTGCTACCACGATGGAAGAAATCCCAAGAGGCCTATATGCCTATGGAGGTACCTCAATTTACTGGTTATTAGGTTTCAGTTTTCTACTCCATATCCTATCATTAAGGAAGAATATGGCACTCCTAGGAATGATACAATCTTTACAGACTAGTCGAAAGGATTAAAATAATTGAAAATCAGAGGTTATCTGAACAAGTGGATACTATGATAGGCAAAACTGACTCCATATCTAAGGGTACTAGGAAGTTACCTGAAAGGGTCCAGGCTGTTGAATTTGATGTTCAGAAGTTATCACAGAGTTTCGATAAGGTAACAGACAGAATGTACCTCCAGGATGGCAATTCACATGATATCCAAGAGCAGTTCAAGGAGGAGATGTTATCATTGAAGGGAAACATTAAGGCCTTGGAATCACAGGTGCACTAGAAACATGTACAGGTCAGGAGATTCCGGCTTTATGAGAGACAATAATAAAAAGATTTGAAATGATTGAGGAAATTATTGAGCTGATGAACAGGGTAAGAAGGCACAAGAACAGGATACAATGTCACCACCAGCTGTCAGAACTGGTTTACCCAGGGCGTTAGCATTATACCCTGTAATTTACTCTGACAAAGTGTCAACTTCTAAAGGCTCAAAGGAAGCCAAAGGAGGTAGATGGACGCCAATAGGAATAAATGATCTAAAAGAAATTAAGCACACTGTCATAACGTATGGCTTGCACTCTGCATTTGTTAAGGGAATGGTAAGGACTTGGGCTTCTAATCTCAGGGCATCTCCCACGATTTCTCTCAGTTAGCATCAGTGGTGTTAGATGATGGACCCTTCTTGATGTTTGGGATTTATTTCAGAGAAGAATCCAAACATATGGAACAGCAAGGAGGAGCAAAAGGTGTGGAGGTTTCCCAGGATCAAATTCTTGGCGTATGAGCATATGTTGATCCACAGGTCCAAGCTATTTATGACAAAGAAGTATTGTCCCTATGCCACAAAGCAGCCTTGAATGCTTGAATGCTTGAGATAGAATACCAGAACTAGGGAAAAGGATCGAATCATATACCAGGGTTTAGGGTTAGGCAGGGACAGGGAAAACCCTATACTGACTTTGCAAAGATTAATTAAGGCTCTGCACATAGGAGTAACAGACCCAAAAGCTAGACAAATAATTCTTGAATCTCTGGCTTTTGAAAATGCAAACTTAGAATGCAAAAAGATAATTGGGTCTTCAAGGTCTAAATCAGCACCTATGGATGAATGGATTCAGCATATGATGAATTTTCAGACGTTTACTTATGATGATGAATCTTGGGTAGGAGAAGAATCTCTAAAGCAATGAGGTGACATCAAACTGCCAAATGTTTTAATTGTGGTAAATTAGGACATCTGAAAAGGGATTGCAGGCAAGGAATTTCTAAGAATAGTACCTCATCTGGGAATGGTAAGAATAGGAAACCTTGGCTTTCAGGTATATGTAGGAGGTGTGGTAAAGGACAACATTGGACCAATGAATACAGATCAACAACAGACTGTCAAGACAACCTGATACCATCGGGAAACTCCTTGAGGGGCCTCTCGCAAGCCCCCAAGCCAAAAGTGGCCCAGTCATCCCCAGTAACCGTGGAGGACATGTCACACCAGGAAAATTAAAAATTCTAGAACTTTCTGTGCAAGACCATAATGTTCTAAATGATGGCTCAAAATTGGAGGATAAGTCAGAAATTCAAATAGGAAATAAGAAGTGTATATTTTGGCAAACTTTTTTTTAAAGATTTATTTTTTTATTATGTATACAGCATTCTGCCTGCCTGTATGCCTGCACACCAGAAGAGGGCACCAGATTTCACCATAGAAATTCCCAGCCACCATGTGGTTGCTGGGAATTGAACTCAGTACCTCTGGAAGAGCAGCCAGTGCTCTTAACCTCTGCGCCATCTCTCCAGCCCCTATTTTGGCAAACTTTTATAAATGATCAGAGACCCAAGCAGAGAGTGCATATAAATGGAATTGTGATTGTTGGCTTGATAGACACAGGAGCAGATGTGAGTATCATCACTCCAGAATCTTGGCATCCAAATTGGTCTCTTCTAGAGGCAGATGTTCAATTACTAGGAATTGGAACCATATCTAGAGTTAAACAAAACACGAGATGGGTTGACTGTATTGGGCCAGAAGGTTACAGAGGAAAGCTAAGGCCATATGTAGGTGAAATAAATTTATGGGGCCGTGACCTGCTATAGCAATGGAATTTTGGGAAAGATATAATAAGCTACTATGCACAAAGGTCATCAGCCATTCAGGTTGTAGAAGAACATAAAGCAACTAACAAACCTTTAGAGGTACCAACAGCCCTACCTTTAAAATGTCTAACTGAGAAACCAATATGGGTTAAGCAATGACCTCTAGCTGAAGATAAATTGCAGGCTTTAGAATGATTGGTACAGGAGCAATTAGATGCTCCATATATTGAGGAATCAACTAGCCCTTGGAATTCTCCTGTGTTTGTTGTAAGAAAGAAATCTGGAAAATGGAGAATGGTGACAGATCTAAGAGCTGTCAACAAGGTAATTCAACCTATGGGCCCTCTACAGTCTGGAATTCTGCCTTCTCCGTTGCCAAAAGGATGGCCTCCTATAGTTATTGATTTGAAGGATTGCTTCTTCACTATACCTTTGCAAGAAAAGGATAGAGAAAAATTTGCCTTCACGCTGCCTACTTATAATAATTCTCAGCCTACTAGGAGATACCAGTAGACTATCCTCCCACAGGGAATGCTCAATAGCCCCATGTTGGGTGCCAAACCGTTACACAAGGAGGGGTCCCTTTGTTTCTCCTGGCTGCCTGACTAGTTTACACCCAAAATAACCACACAGAAACTGTATTAATTAAATTACTGCTTGGCCCATTAGCTCTAGCCTCTTATTGGCTAACTCTCACATCTAGATTTAACCAATTTCTATTAATCTCTATATCACCATGAGGTTGTGGCTTACTGGGAAAGATTCAGCATGTCTGACCTGGCAGCTCCATGGTGGCTCTCTCTCACTCTGCTTTCTTCCTCCCAGAATTCAGTTCTGTCTTCTCCACCTACCTAAGTTCTGCCCTATCAGACCAAGCAGTTGCTTTGATTAACCAATGAAAGCAACACATAAACAGAAGGACCTCCTACACCAATTCAGGAAATTGCTTACATATAATTTCCAATGGCTGACTTACAAAATATAGACACAGGGTGAGGCTATTTAACATTCTCTGTGGAAAATCCTTTCATTGATATCTCTTAGCAGTCTAAGAATTATTTTTTTTAAGATTTATTTATTTATTATGTATACAACATTCTGCCTGTATGCATGCCCGCAAGCCAGAAGAGGGCGCCAGATCTCATTACAGATGGTTGTGAGCTACCATGTGGTTGCTGGGAATCGAACTCAGGACCTCTGGAAGAGCAGCTAGTGCTCTTATCAACTTAGACATCTCTCCAGCCCCAGTCTAAGAATTATTATAAGTAGGCACTGCGAAGGCAAATTTTTCTCTGTCCTTTTCTTGTAAGGGTATAGTGAAGAAACGATCTTTTAAATCAATAACTTTAAGAGGCCATCTTTTAGGTAATAGGGAAGGCAAAGAAATTCCAGACTGTAGAGAGCTCATTGGCTGAATCACCTTATTAACAGCTCTTAGATCTGTTACCATTCTCCATTTTCCAGATTTCTTTTTAACAACAAATATAGGAGAATTCCAAGGGTTGGTTGATTCTTCAATATGCTGAACATCCAGTTGCTTTTCTACAGCCTGCAGTTCCTCTATTGTTAAAGGCCATTGCTTAACCTGTACAGGTTCATCAGTCAACCATTTTAAAGGTAGGGCTGTTGGTGCCTTTGAAATAGCAGCAGCTGTTGTGCCCTGTTCTTGTACAACCTGAATGGCTGGTGGCTGTTCTTTACAATATCTTGTAATATTTTCCCCAGAAATATACATTAATTTATGGTTTGTTTCTAAGATTGGGGGAATAGTAATATGAGTATTCTGTTGCTGTAGCAAATCACTTTCCCTCAGATTCATTGCTATATTAGCCACATATGATTTTAATATTTTTCTCTGTCCTTTTGGACCTATATATTTGACCCATTTCATGCTCGACTTTACCTGAGACAATGTTCTGATCTCTAAATACTGAACATTTACATCCGGAAGAGGCCAATTTGGATGCCAAGATTCTGATGAAATTATTGTGGCATCCACATCTGTGTCTACCAGACCTTCAAAGACAACATCATTTATCTGTATTTTCAGTTTGGTCTTTGTTCATTTACAAAAGTTTGCCAAAATATTCACTTTATGGTTTCTCCTGAATTTTTTTTCTCTCTTCTATAGCTGTTCTATTATCTAGACCAGTATTATTTCTTACAATAGGCTTTAGGTTCTTTAATTTCTCTGGGTTTCCTCTGTATTATGTAGAAGGTGTAGCAAAGGCAGGAAACAACTGAACTGGATTTGGCATAGGGGTCTGCACGTGGCCCTTCATGGAGTTTTCAAACAGCAAAGGACTGCCTTGAATATTCCTTGTTGATGTACATACATTAGTCCAATACTTGCCTTTGCTACACCTTCTACATAATACAGAAGGGAAGGGCATTCTGAATGGATTATTCTTAGGAAAAACATTGTTTTTAGGGATGCCCTGTTTACTGTCCCTATTTTAATGTGACTTTCTTTGCCACAATTATCACATTTGACATTTCAATTTTTCCTCAAACCTCTGGAAATCATCTCTCCTATCTATGTATCATCATGGTCATGATATTCAATATTAATTGTATCTTGAATCCATTCCTTCAAAGGTGCTGACCTTGCCTTTAATGGTCTAATTGCCCTTTTGCATAGAGAATTGCCCTTTTCAAAAGCCAGAGATTCAGTTATTATTTGTCTAGTTTCTTAATTTGGTATCATTCTATTTACCGCTAATGTCAACAATCTTTGTAAAGAAATCCATGAAGGTTTCTTTTGGGCCCTATATGACTTTAATAAATTATTCAATCTTTTTTCCTACTTCTTCAGTTATGTCCTGAGCATTAAAAGCTGCTGCACAGCATAAAGCCAGGATATGACCATCACATAGAGATTGCCTTTCTACAGTAACATAATTTCCTTCTCTAAGAATTTGATCTTGGGGGATTTCCATACCTCTAGTTTTACTCCACTGTTCAGTGCTTAGCCTCTTCTCTGAACCAGCTACTCCATTGTAATTGTGAACCAGGCTTAAAGCAGCTTTAACTACCTCTATCCAGTTATTAGGGATAATTCTATTACAAGCTGATCATGAGTTTGACATCTGCTTCCCAAAAGGTGAATGCATGCCATATGAGACTATTGCTTCCTCGAATCTCCTTAGATCTAACATGGCACAGGAGTCCATTCGGCTCTTACTCTATGATATGGTAATTTCTGTATGGTTACTGCATATATTAAGGTTGGTTGTTTGAAAACCTTAGGCTGTTCCTCTCTATTCTTATAATGCATCACTGAAATGAGTTCTCCACTAAATTTGTCTGTCTGGATTTGAATATCTCTGTGATCTGTTTTATTAGATTTTTCTAAGGCCTGTATCTTAGCAATTAACCAACTTTTTTGTTGATACAACAAAAATGATAATGCTGATGTTTACAATTGACATCACATAAATTCCATCTAAATTTTATATCCTCTCATTTAATCATCCCATTTTCATACTGTCTAGGGTATTATCATACAGAGACACAAAGCCCTTCAATGTAATGGTGTTTCCCATTTTTTAATGTGGGAAAAAACCTCTCTCCTTTAACTAATTCCTCCCTTTCAGAATCCCCAATTGTCTTACTAAATCTGCCGTTGATGCTGAAGATGTGAGGCTGATTGCTGCTGTGTTGAACAGTAAAAGCCTAACTGTATTTCAAGGCAGCTACCTAGTTTGGCAGCAGCTTGAGAAGGGGGGGTCAGGGAGAGCCCACCAGGAGATAAAAAAAAAAACCAACTTAGCCTGTAGGGCCGTGACTCTAGCTGATTGTAGCTCTGGCTATGCAGGTAACTGTAATGCCACAGGCAATCAGCTTTTTCGTGTATTTATACCCCAAATGTTGAATGCCAAATGTAGCATGAATAATTAAAACCCAGAGACAGATATTGGTGTTCAACATGAAAATCAGGCTGCTGGGATTAAAGGTGTCTGCTACCACTGCCTGGTCTGTATGACTGACTAGTGTGGCTGTTTTGCATTCTGGTCTTCTCAGGCAGCTTTATTTATTAAAAAACAATGAAATATCACTACATATTCCATCATGGCTAGGTAGGGCACGGACAGCGCAATACAAAGAATTCTCTCAGTAGAATATGATACTGTTCACCTTCCTTAATAGTAGGGACCATGACTTTTCATATCATTAAAAAATGTCAGTTTTCATAGTGCCTGGAACTAAAAAGCAGTTGAAGAAAGTGAAGGTTTGGAGATGGATCAGTGCGAGAATGAATGAAAATAAGGTAGAAGAAAGCATATTAACATTAAAAAAATAAAAACCCAAACAAGGAAGGAGAGAGAAGCAGCAAAGTGCTGTAGAGCTTATTCTTTATTATTTCAGACACTCAATTTGATTGGAGTTTTAACTCAAAATAAGAAAAACAAAACAAGCCCCCCCCAACTAACAACAACACAATCTCTCCAAACAAAACCTTCAAAACCCTGAGCATGTATAGCTACTTCAGCCCCAGCTGTGGTCAATAGATAAGACAATCTCTAAGTTCCTGCCCAACGGTCTGACTTGCTATTTCAGGCTTTCCACACAACCAGAAAATGTAGGCTTTATTGAAGATATTTAAAAAAAAAACAGTAGGGGCTGGAGAGATGGTTCAGGGATTAAGAGCACTGGCTGCTCTTCCAGAGGTCCTGGGTTCAATTTCCAGCACACACATGGCAGCTCACAACTGTCTGTAACTCAAGTTTCAGGGGATCTGACACCCTCACAGACATACATACAGATAAAACACCAGTGCACATAAAATAAAAATAAATAAACCTTAAACCCAAAACTAAGAATGAACATAAAACTGTCAATATTGAGGAACATAATTCTTTTCAACAATAAAAGCAATAAATAGGCTGAGAATGAAAATAATACCGGAGTGTATTTCTTCATTTTTTAAATTTTAAATTAATTATCTTTTGTTTAAATGGGTTTAAGAATAAAATTTTACCAAATTACACAATTTAAAGTGTGTGGTTTATTAGAGTCAGTTTCTAACTGAGACTATGGGAAGGCAAATCAAAGTATTAAATTGACTTAAAAATGTTTCCAAGGAAAGTTACAAAAGAAAACCAAGAACAAATGAGTGATAGACATTTGTCTTTATACTTTCTCAGAGAATTTTATTTTGATTTTAGGATTTTTTTAAAGATCTATTTATTTATCATGTACACAGTGTTCAGCCTCCATGTATGCCTGCAGGCCAGAAGAGGGCACCCGATCTCATTACAGATGGTTGTGAATCACCATGTGGTTGCTGGGAATTGAACTCAGGACCTCCGGTAGAGCAGCCATCTTAACCTCTGAGCCATCTCTCCAGCCCTGATTCTAGGATTTCTGAGACTTTGAACTCTATGTGCTTGTTAACTGTAATTATATCTGATAATAACACTTTACAAAAACAAAACAAAAATAAAAAATAAAGCTTTCCAGTTGCCTTTGTATGATTTTCAACTTTTTTTGTTTGTTTGTTTGTTTTTCTTTGTGAAACAGTCCTGGCTATCCTGGAAGTCACTCTGCAGACCAGGCTGAGCTCAAACTCACAGAAATCCACCTGTCTCTGCCTCCCGAGTGCTGGGACTAAAGGGTGCACACTATTACTGCCTGGTTGATCTTTAGCTTTTGAAGACCCCCCCCCCTTTGGAGACAGTCTAAGTCCTGCAGCCTGGAGCTCTTTATGTAGCCCTGGAACTCACAGCCACACCTGCTTCTCTAGGAGAGCTGGGATCAAGGATGCACCTTCATGCTTGTGTATTAGATTCTCAAGTCTAATAGTTTCAGGAGAAACTGGCAAATGGTTTTTACAAAACTCAGTTTCTGTTTGCTCTTTTGCAACATCCTAGTGATGTAACTGGCACACAGTTGGAGTATTCTGTTATTCTTTTCTTTTCCTGTTTTTTTTTAAAACATTACTTAATGTGTTTATGTGCAGGCATGCATGTGGAGGTCAGGGGATAACTTTCGGGAGTCTGTTCTCTCCTTCTGACATGTAGGTTCTGGGGTTCAAATTCAGGTCTTCAGGCTTGGCAGTGTGTGCCTTTAACTGTTGAGCCATCTCTCCTACTTTACTTTGTGTTAGTTTTGAGAGGTGTCATGTGGTTTAGGGTGGCCTCAAAGTCCCTAGGTAGCAGAGAATGACCTTGAATTTCTGACACTGCCCCCGCCCCCCTGCTCCCCCTTCCCGCCAACGATAGTCTTGAGTGCTGAGATTTTCCGGCATGAGCTGTCATGCTCACTTTTGTGTGTTGCTCAGGATCAAACCTACATCTTCACTCAACCTAGGCAAGCACTCTTATCAACTGAGCTACAGCCTTAGTCCAACTATTTCTTTTAGATTGAAAAAAATAGCAGAACCTCTTTGGGCCAAATCCTACCCACGAAGTATATTAAGGTGCTATTTCACAGGGTAGAAGTTAAAGGGTTTCACCCTCCTTAATACAATTCAGAGCTATTTCTGCCTTATAGAAATCCAAAAAGCCTCACAAAGCAAAGAGGAAAAGTTAAAGTCAGTCGCTCAAATACACCAGCTGTCAAAAATGTCTTATTTTCCTGTGAGTTCGAGACCAGCCTGGTCTACAGAGTGAGCTCCAGGACAGTCAGAGCTACACATAGAGAAAGACAAAACAAACAAAAGTCTTATTTTACTATTCAACGTAAGTGTAAGGTAGGGAGTTGACTATCTATAACTGGTCTCTGTTACTGGTCTTTGCTTATGAAATGCTCTAAACCAGAGGTTCTCAACCTGTAGGTCAGGACCCCTTTGTGGGTCAAACGACCCTCTTACAGGGGTCGGCTCTCTGAAAAACATGGATATTTACAATACGAACTGGAACAGTAGCAAAATTACAGTCATGAAGTAGCAACAAAAATAATTGTATGGCTGGGGGTCACCACAACATGAGTATTAAAGGGTCTCAGCATTAGGAAGGTTGAGAACCAGCGCCCTAAGCTCAAAATGGTTTTCTTTCCCCTGAAGTGCTTTCCTTGGAACAAAGCGGTACTTCAGGTCACTTTGATGTCTGAAGCTAGAAGATGAGGAAACTAGGAGAGCTGGCGATTTTCATCCCGAAGAAAAATGGCATTTCTTAAAACAAAACAAAAAATCCCTTCATGAAGACTGGTCATTTTGCCCATTGACATCAACAGAAATTGAAACTGCAAAATTGAAGGAGGGCATACACACACACACACACACACACACACACACACACACACACACACACGTATATATTTAATGATAATGCGGTTGATTTTGCCTATTGTTAGGGTAGAATTGAGTAACAGCCTCACGTGAAATTTCTATTACAAACATTTTCTTTGTAATGTTATGGCTCCGTTTATACCAACAATACACTCATTTTTTTAGTGCAGTGAAAGTGTACACTTCAGTGATAATGTAAAAATATTAATTTCTGTACACCACACGTTCGGGATAACATCCTTCTTTCCCGTATACACCCACACTGTCACACATTCCCAGGCTGTTGCTCGCCAAAGGGGAAATTTGAGGGTAGCAAATTTCCTAGGAAGGAAGACCCTCCAGACTGCTTGAGCTGGGCGATGAGTGCCCAATAGTAGTTACTGGCTCAGTCTTTTTGTTTTGCTTGTATTTTTCTTTTCTAAAGTAGTGGGAAGTATTAAAAGTGCAAGTGAAAACACCCTGGGCTTCCAGATGCCACTGAGAGGAGATGAAAACCAAGGTTAGAAGTCAGTGGCAGGGCGGTGTCCTGCACTATCCCGGGGCAACGTTTCAGCATTGCCCTCGTGGGAATTACGGGGGGGGGACTGAACCCTCACCCACAGACCCTGGAGGGGACACTGGAGGGGACGCTAGAGAGGCCCCCACCCCCCGCGAGCAGGTGGGCGGGCGGGCGCGAGCAGAGGGATGCGGGGCGCCGAGGCGAGTACCGGCGCCGCTCCCGCCGCCCCGCCGCCCAGCCCGCCAGGGGGAGCGAGTGCGCTCGGCGGCCGGCTGCGGGGACTGCGGGGCCTGCGCGGGCGGCGGCCGGCGACTGCGCCCCGCCGCGGCGCGCCCGCGTCCCCACCCCCTCGGCACCCGCCCGCCCCCGGCGCGGCCCTACCCGCCCCCTCCGCCCCCTCCCGCGGCGCCATGCGCAGACTCAGTTCCTGGAGAAAGATGGCGACGGCCGAGAAGCAGAAGCACGACGGGCGGGTGAAGATCGGCCACTACATCCTGGGGGACACGCTGGGCGTCGGCACCTTCGGCAAAGTGAAGGGTGAGGACGCCCGGGCCGGCGCGGACCCCGCGGACGGAGGGTGACCTTGCCTTTTCGCACTCCGCATCCTCCCCCGCGCCCGCCTTCCGGGTCTCTGGGCTCCGTATCCCCGGTCCCGGCGGCGCTGGGAGCCGAGCCCGAGGCCGCCGCGGGCTGCAGAGCGGAGGGTCGGCTGCGGTGGGGTGGGGGCGGTCGCCTTGGCGACGGCGCGGCGCCCGAGGCGGGGGTGTCTCTGGGTTCAACTTTCCCAGGCGAGGGAGTTGGGCACTGGGGCGCGCGGGGGCGCCTGGCGGGGACGAGGGGGTCTCATCTCGTTTCCTGATCCCTTGTGCACCCTTGGTGCATAGCTAGTTAGCCCATCGCGTCTTGCCGGTCCTCGGAGTTGTCGCTGCCTCGCTTTTAAGGAGGTTGTCGACTTTTAAGACCTTGTTCAGTTTCCTGAGTCGAAATGTGTTCTCTCAAAAGTAAGGTAGCTGTGGCGAGATCTTTCAGAAATAATAATAATAATAGTGATAATAATAATGATGATGATGACCTTGAAAGGACTACAGATCTCCATTAGGACACTTGATGGATATGCGTGTGAACTGGCGCTGTGCTTTCTGTGTATGGTTTACAGTTGAGGAGACCCTGTGCTTTAAGTGTTTTCGTTTTCGGAAGTTTTGCGATTTCTTAGAGCCATACCTGGTAGGTAGGGCATACGTTACCTCAGGTGGTATTTATTAGCCTATTGATATAGTTTCCGTTTCTTCTCACAGTGTATGTATATTAGTAATTTAGTGCACACCCTTTGGGCTTTGTATTTGTTTTGGTAGACTCCCGTTACTGTGTTAGCAAAAGTACAAGCATTCTTGTCAACAACAGGCTTGCTCTCTAGCCCCCTAGCTAGACAAGGGAAATTCTGGTTGCTACCTTTGTGAGGTGGACTTTTTTCCCCTTTAAAATATTTAAGCTTGCTATTAAGTATTTAAAGGAAGTTTGGAACTGATAAGAAATAATTCATGCATTGGTTTTGGAGAAATAATACACTATGACCTGCATATAGTAAACTCTTAGTAGTTAGTGATTGAAATAAAAAGTTCATGAAGACTTACACAGTGAGCTAACTGAGCTCTGTTCTCCCAGGAGGAAGAGAAGAACCCTTCCTTCTCTTGCCCTTTCCCAGTCCTAAAACTTGGGCGTTGCTGTGTAACGCTGGGGAGCAAATGCATAAACCTTAGGAAAATCAATTGCCACAATGTGAGAGAGGAGCAGGCGAAAGTGTAGGGCAGTGGCAGGAATCATGATGGTTTCATACTAGTCCAGTAAGGTGTTGTGTGCTCTTCCAGGTTTCTGCTTTGTTTCGATTTATTTATTTGTCTGGTTGTTATCTATCTATCTATCTATCTATCTATCTATCTATCTATCTATCTATCTATCTATTTAGAGAAAGTGTTACAGTGCTGCCCAGGCTGGCTTTGAACTTGTCATCCTCTATACCTCAGCCTCCTAAGTAGTTGGCATTAGAGGCAGCCCTTGCAGTGTTCTGTTTACTTTTAGCCAGGCATGGTCCTTGTTAGCTGTTTTAAGGCGTTTTTTGTTTACAAGTGTTGGTAAGAAATGCTCATCAGTGCTCTGATGGCGGCGATAAGTCTGTCTTGGACTTACAGCGTTCCTTCTGGGGATTCTGCTCAGAAGGTGGCATCCACAGATCTCCTGACATGGATCAGAGTGGGTCAGGCAGATAGGAGAGGAAGAAGTTGTTTTCAGTTTGGGGATTTGACCTGTGAAGTGACACGGATTTTCCCTGGAGTGACTCGGCTTTTCCTTAACCTTCACTTCTCCACCCACACAGTCTTCTCTTGAAATACTATACTGTCAGTCATAAGCCTTCCCAAATAGAGAGGGCCAGTATGAGTCAGAGGGTCATAGCTTCATGGTTATAATTAAACTTGTCCTTAAACCTGCTAGTTGATGTTGGTCTAATTATTCAGCCAGTTCATTTTAAAACTGTTAAACAGTTGGGATTTTTTTTTTTTCAAGACAGGGAGTTCTCTGTGGCTTTGGAGCCTGTCCTGGGACTAGTTCTTGTAGACCAGGCTGGCCCCGAACTCACAGAGATCCACTGGCTTCTGCCTCCCGGGTGCTGGGATTAAAGGCGTGCGCCACCACCACCCGGCCCGATTTTTTTTTTTTTTTGATAGTAACAATAGAAACCATGATTTTTACTGTGGTCCTCTCCATAGCAAGAAATGGCCATACACTGTTTGGTTTATGCATCCGAAATGGGGGTAGCATGACCATGAGAGGCATGAGACCCGGGTTTGGATGTATGTGTGTTGGGAGCATCTTTTTTTTTCTTTTTTGAGTACTTGGACACAGTATATAGTTATATGTGTTCTTGCTCTTGCTGGATGGACACCTACAAAGAATGAGTCTTTTTGGGTTGGAGAGAAAATGGGAGGCAGGAATGCTCAGTGAGTGGGCAAAATTAGCTACTATAGTGGTCATGTTGGTAATTAACCTCAATCTTAGTTTGCTAAGGAGTCTCAGAGATAATACCATTAGCCATATATTGTAATTTCAACTATTATGTATGTTGGTAAAATTTAAAATAAGATAATTTAACAGAAAATGTGATATTGATAGATAAATCCCCGGTATGATATCCAGTGCCTCCAGGGAATTTAAGTGGTTTTGTTTGTTTGGTTTTTGAGATAGGGTCTCAATTTAGCCCAGGTTGGCCTCAGACTCACTGGGTATCTGAGGGCGACCTTGGACTTTTGATCTTCCTGCACCCTCTTCCCCAGCGCAAGGACTGGGGGCCTGCAGGCTCGTGTGTCACCCTGCCTGCTTTTATAGAGTGGTGAGGACTGAACTACGGGCTTCGTGCATGCTAGCCAAGTGCCCTACCAACTGAGCCACATCCCAGCCCTAGCAATGCAGTTTTGTGACAAAATTGTTAGTGATTATCTTGTTCTGAAAGAAACACTAATTGAAATAATTGGTTTACTTAATGATGACATTTGGAGGGGAAAGGTTAAACAGAAAATAGGGGTTGGGATTGAGCTTAAATTATTATTTTTAAGGTATCCTTTTTCTCTGTTTGTCAAAGTGTTGGTCTCTACTCCTTTGCATGTCACCTCCTACCTCCCATAGAACAGTTACAAAAGCATCAATGAAGGGAGTGTTTTTACTATAGTAAAATGGCAGCTCGTGAGAGGTTTTATGGGTGGGATGCGTCTTCAGCAAGTAAGTTATTTCTGCATATGATCTGTTAGGTTGGTGAGTCTTTCTCCATTAAACCCTTATTTTAGGTAATAGATACTCTTCGAGTCATGAAAATGTACTCAAGTTAAAAATTATATATATACATATGTACATAAACACCATATATGTGTGGCATGACTGAATCTTTAGACTATAAGGTTAGGGCTGAAGAGATGACTCAGTTCAATTCCCAGCAACACATTACAGATGGCTCATAATCACCTGTAATGAGATCTGATGCCCTCTTCTGGCCTGCAGGGTCACATGCAGGCAGAACACATTATACATAATAAAGAAATAAAACTAAAATTAAAAGAAGAAGAAGAAGAAAATAAGGTTAGGTCCCAAAGGCAAGTTGTAGAGACAGGTGTAGTGGGACATGCTTGTAATCTCAGTACTTGGGAGGCCAAGACAGGAAGGTTGTTACAAGATACCGAGTTTGAGTCATGCAGGGGCTACATGAGACCCTGTTTCTAAAAAACAAAAACACAAGTTCATGTTGTAGAAGAATATGCATAGTCTGATATTTATGTAGATTAAAAAACATACAAAACACTTTTCTAATGCCAATTCAAAGTAATACTACCCATAATGGCTGACAGTATGTACTCAGGTTAGCCTAGCAATTGAGCTTGTGGGAATTTATTCTGTACGTGTGTGCATGTGCTTGGAGCATTGTGTTATTTGTTACAGAATGTGTAATATAGAAGTTTAGAATTAGCTGGGTGTGGCACACACCGTTAAACCCAGTACTTGAGAGATAGAGGAAGGAGGATTAGGAGTTGAAGGCTAGCCTCTGCTACATAACAAATTAAAAATCACCCTGGGCTGCAAGAGATCTTGCCTCAAAAAAATGAACAACAGTTACAACAAAAGTTTAGAAATAGGGCTAGAGAGATGGCCCAGCAGTTAAGAGCTCTGGCTGTTCTTCCAGAGACCCTGAGTTCAATTCCTAGCACCCACATGGTTGCTCACAACCATCTCTCTGTAATGAGATTTGGCTCTCTCTTCTGGCCTGAAGGCATACAAGCAGGCAGAACACTGTATACATAATAAATAAATAAATCTTAAAAAAAGTTTAGAAATAACTTTTTACATACACACAGACATGCACATATTGGTGTATGTGGAACACTCATGCCATGGTGCATATGTGGAGGTGAGAGAAGAACTTGGGAGTGAATCTTTTCTTTCTAGAGTTCTTTCTACCATGTTAGACCCAGGGATCAGACTCAGAGCATTAAGAACCTTTGGACACTAAGCTGTCTTCCTGGAGCTCAAATTTTCCCTCCTTCCTTCCTTCCTTCCTTCCTTCCTTCCTTCCTTCCTTCCTTCCTTCCTTCCTTCCTCCCTCCCTACCTCCCTCCCTCCCTCCCTCTCTCTCTCTCTCTCTCTCTCCCTTTTTCCCATCCTCCCTCCTCCCTCTCTCCCTCATTTTTTTCAAGACAGGGTTTCTCTGTGTAATAGTCTTGGGTGTTCTAGAACTCACTTTGTAGACCAGGATGGCCCTGAACTCATAGAGATCTGCCTGTGATTAAAGGCGTGAGGTGAGCCACCATTGCTCGGCTGGAACTAACTTTTCTAATAGGTGAATAATAAAATTAGTTTCTCCATACATTTAAGGGAGAAGTAAGGAGTTCTGTGTAATTTAGAGAAGAGTTTACCAGATATGTTTTCAGAGCAGAAAGTAATGTTTATGTATAGAAAGCAGAGGCAAATATGCTGCTGCGCATTACTGCTGCTCTGTGTGTAGTTTGTCTCTGTGCAGATGTGCAGGAAACCGCTATGGTCCTTGCTCCAGAGACTAGGTAGCCAATGATGCTGTACTGTTGCACATCCTTTGTTCTTTCGTGCGTGCTCCACGGTCATTTTTAAATAAATAAAATTTATGAAAAAATGAGATGCTACTGTATTTTTATGGATTTATGCTTACATAATAAAAATATGTGAGTGTGTGGGAGATGGACACCGAATTCAGAGTGGCCATCACCTCGGGGAGAGATGAAAAGCCCTGGGCAGAATCCTCTGGGACTTCAAATATGTCTATAATGTATTGCTTAAGTGGCTGGTGCTTGAGTATTTGGTATGACTCTGAAAAATACCTTTTATTTATTATGGATGTGTGTGTGTGTGTGTGTGTGTGTATTTGGCACTTGTGTAGATATTAGAGGAGAACTTTTTGGAGTTGTTCTTTTTTTAATTAATTTATTATGTATACAATATTCTGTCTACATGTATGCCTGCAGGCCAGAAGAGGGCACCAGACCTTATTACAGATGGTTGTGAGCCACTGTGTGGTTGCTGGGAATTGAACTCAGAACCTTTGGAAGAGCAGGCTATGCTCTTAACTGCTGAGCCATCTCTCCAGTCCCTGGAGTTGTTCTTTTGTTCATCCTGTGGGTCCTGGGGCTGGAACTCAGGTTATCAGGCTTCAGGTCTGTTGCCTTAACCAGCTGTGCATCTCCCTGGCCCTTGGCAAGTTTTGATATGCCCGAAAGAAATCTTTTAAACTCCCCCCTTGATAGGATGAAGCTATTTCCGAACGAACACTTAAAGTGGAATTTTCTTCTAATTTTAGAAAGGAAACGGAAATGGTTAGGTGACTAAAATGCTTCCAGGGACATTTCTATCTTCATGGCATCTCTCGCCTGTTAAAATCCTTTCTTTAAAAATAGGGCTCTGTCTCAAAAACAAACAAAATAATAAATTTAAAAAAATACGATCTTGTTACACTTCAGCATTCCGGATCTGATTAGATCATTTGTTGGCAGTGTTTTGCAGTTAGAGTTCCCGGTGGAGGGCAGTAACGTTGTAGTTTGCTGGTCTTTAGTTGAGTAACTTGCTGTACTTGTGAGGTAGACCCTATGGATGTGACTACGCCTGTGTTGTGGTTTGCGTCAAAGTAACGTTTTAGCCATGTTGGAAACATAGTAACAGTCTGAAACGTACAGATTAAGTGTTGATAAGGGACAGGTGGGCCCCTTATGGAATATATACTCTTGACAAAGTCCTTTTATTATGTTCACTGATTGACGGGAACAGCAATTACTTTGACTCCGCCTGAGTTTACTCAATAGGGAATCTTTAGCCCAGTTTCGAGAAAACAGTTCTGATTCTGACTTTATGCCATTTTCCCCTCCCCCTCTCAGTAATGGCTGGTAGGTGCCTTCTCATTTTAAGGGTAGGAAAGAGTGGCTAGGTCGAAAGACTTGGGTTCAGAAGAGCAGGTGGATTTGATCAAAATAGCTGTACCCTGACAAATTCCAGACGGAAGAGGCCCAGTTGTTCATCCTTAGCTTTGCAGACCTATGGCAAGGCCTAAGATATTACGGTTTTAAAAGTTTTAGGCTGATGAAATGTTAATGTTGCCAGTCCTATCCAAGGCAAACTTTTCTGTGTTCCTGGCATGCCTACTAGCAACTTTGTATTGCTGTAGCTTTAAATGACCGACTTAACTGGGAAGAGGGGAAGGATGAGTAAATTGAAGGAGATGTCTACAGTCCTTTGTTTGTTTGTTTTTTGAGACAGGATTTCTCTGTGGTATGGCCCTGGCTATCCTGGAATTCGCTGTAGACAAGGCTAGCCTTGAACTGTGCAGTCCCACCCTCCTCTGCGTGCGGGAGTGAAAGGTGTGCACTACCACGCCCAGCTGAGATAATGCCTGTTCTAAAAGAGAAAATACTTTATGATCATCAGGGTTGAGACATTGCTTAAGAACCTTAGAGAGAGAAATTTGTCTTATTATTTTTAATTTGTCTGTGTGTTTGTGTGTATCTGTCTGTGTATGGTTCTTTTTAATTTTTGCAGGTCTCTCACCTTAAGTCAAAACTCATTCATTTAGTTAGTGTAGCTAAGCAGCCAGCTCTGGGAGATCAAAGGGAGATGAAACAAGAGTAAAGGACCTACTCCACACACCACTAACTGATGTACAAGTTAAGATCTAGCAAATGGCAGAGTAACCTTATGCCATCCCATTTGTCTGATTTTGTTGTACTGACAGCTGCCAATGGTGGACCATGAAGAAGTGAAATGAAAACAAAGAGGAGGGAAATTCTGCGATTCTTTTTTACTAGGGTCACAATACTTACATCCAAATCAAGTGCCTTAATGGCAGGGATGGAGAATTAGGAACGTCTCAGTTACTGTTCTGTTGCTGTGCAGAGGCACCATGACCAAGGCAACTTACAAGAGAAAGCATTTTTATTGAGTTTTAGAAGGTGCGTCCATAACCATGGTGGGAAGCATGGTGGTGGCAGATAGGCAGGCATGGCCCTGGAGCAGTAGCTGAGCCCTTACATGTGATTCATAAGCAGGAGGCAGGGAAGGGGGTGGCAGACAGAGACAAGCAGGCAGGCAGGCAGACAGACAGAGAGACAGAGATAAACACAGACACACATTGGGCCTTGTGTGTGCTTTTGAAACCTCCAAGCCCACCCCTAGTGACACACGTTTACCAACAGCATCTCCTAATCCTTCCCAAACAGCACACCATAAACCAAACATTCAAACTGCCACAAAGAAATTCCATGTTTAACAGGTTTGTTTTGTTTTTTACTGTAGGATTTCTCAGAGCCATGTTAATAAACATAGAGAGTCTATAGGTTTGGGAAATCTTTCTCTGTGGAGGCTCCACTCCTCTACATATTATGTACATATATTATACATAAAGTGCAGTCTATTTTTTGCTTAAAGAACATGACTTGAGAAAATCAGTTTTAGTACTTTTAGCTGTATGAATTTTTCACCCAATAGGAAATAACTAAAGCACCGGAAAAGGGGCCATGGGAGGTGATTCCTGATAGACTGTGAGGGATGTAGCTTAGCTTCAAAAGGAGAAAGCCACAGGACAAAATTATCTAGTCATAGGAAGTCCTGTGAGCTAACCAGTTCCTAGCAAAGCATTGTGCGAAGGCACATTGTATGTGTTTACCTGAGCTGAACATTTGTGTCCTTGTCCTCATGAATACTATATTCCGTTTTTGAAACCTTGGGCATGTATAGTCCAGTTTAGAAAGCCTTTTTAAAATAGGTCTCTTGCTATTACTGCTATTTTTAAATTTTATTATTTTTCAAATTATGTTTGTCTGTATGTATGTGACTGCAGTACCTGAGGAGGCCAGAGGTGTGGGATCTCCCTGAAGCTGGAGTAACAGGTCGTTGTGTGCCTCCTGATGTGGGTGGTCCTCTGTGCTCTGAACTGCTGAGCCATCCCTCTGTCCCCCTAGTTTCATATAGCTTGGTTTGGCCTTGAACTGCCAATCGTTCTCCCTCCACCTCCAGATTGCTGGCTGCTTTTTAAACTGGTAAGCATGTCACCTTGCTGGGGCTGCAGTAGCAGTGCTAAAGATTGGTGCCTTTAGAGAAAATGGTTCTCTTTTAGTCTGGAGGTCAAAAGTGTAAAGCCTGGGGTCCCCAGGGCTGTGCTCCCTTGAAGGTCAGTGGAGAGAATGTTCCTTTCCCCTTAGCGTCTGCCGGTTGGCTCCTGGTTTTGCTTGGCTTGTGGTAGCGCAATTCCAGTCTGCTGCCACATGGTTAGTCTTGTGTGTGTCCTCTGTTTGTGAAAAGAAGTCCTTAGATAATTGTGCTCACCCTGAGTCTAGCGTCATACCTATTCCCAAATAAGATAGCTTTCCGAGGTTCCAGGTTGAGGCAGATTTCAGCTCACTGTGTTCTCTGTGCTGTTTCGTGTTTTATTATTCATGTGTGTGAGTGCACACTGACGTGTGTGTGAGTGCACACTGACGTGTGTGGAGGCCAAAGAAGGATGTCAGGTGTTGTCCTCTCTTGTTCTGTCGGTCAAGGTCCCTTCCTAACCCAACGCTAACTCATTCTTTCAGCTAGGCTAGCTGGCTGCTCCTGGAGTCTGCCTGTCTCAGAGTTCCAGACTCTGAGGTTACGGGCCTGCCTTGCCATCCTTGGCTTTTATGTGGGAGCTGAGAATTTCAACTCAGGTCTGCTTGCCTTCTACGAAAGGTCTCTCACAGTTTAAGCTCTATGCTTTTTCTCTTTTCTTTTAAAGGATTTAATTAGCTTGTTTGTTTGTTTGTTTATTAATTAGAGACAGGTCTTTTCTAGCTTTGGCTGTCTTGGAACTTTCTATAAAGACCAGGTTGGCCTTGAACTCATAGAGATCAACTGCCATTAATCCCGAATCTGGGATTGCAAACTACACGCCACCACTCACAGCTTCCTCTTTTTTTTTTTTTTGACTCTTAAATTCTGCCTTAATTTTTAAGGTGATTTGGGAGACTGTTTTAACAAAATGTCTTTACGGTGTATCTTAAGATTTTTAAATTTAAAAAACTAGAATAGAAAGATTTTGAAGTTGATAGGAGGCAGGTTTTTAGCAGACAAGGCTTATGTACTAAGATAGGAAAAAGATCAAATGAAAGTGAAATTTTAAAATGATTTTTTTTTAGTATTGGAAAGTTCAGTCTTTTATTTTCAGAACTTCACTATAAACTGAAGATGCTTCTGATTGTTCAACTTTTATATGTTTTATTAGAAGGATACATATATATGCATTATACTGTGCAATTTGTTCTGGAAGAGTTATCTGTTTTTTTTTTTGCCTGATCCATGCAGCGAAAGTTGAGACCTTAGCTGAGGTGGACTTTGTTTGTTTAGGGAGGCCTAACATTCAATTTTCACAGCCCCATTTTGGCCCAAGAGCTAGTTCAGCAGACGTGCCGTAACAGACTTGAGCCACAAAATTGGACATAGACTTTTAAAATGGGCTCTTGCAATTCAAAGCCAGATCCACTATCACCCCTGGTGTGCCTCTTACAAAATCCTTTTAAATTGGTCTATCTAATTTAAAGCATACAATGTTCCAAAAGCCCAAGGTTTTTAGATGCATGCTCCTGCCTCTCTCCCCTCCTCCTCCCTGCTTCTCTCCATTTATCTGTTTTTTTAAAGGTAAATTTTATCATCATTACCATTATTTGAAATAGATTTTCACTCTGTAGACCAGGAGATCTTGAACTCAGAGATCTACCTACCCCTGCCTCCTTAAAGGTGGGATTGATGGTGCCATACACCTGACTATTTTTATTATTATCATTATCATTATTATTCCATGTGTTTGCTGGGAATTGGGAATTGAACTCAGGTCCTCTGGAAATGCAGTCTGTGCTCTTAATCACTGAAGCATCTCTCCAGCCTTGGCTCTTTTATTATTTTTAATTATGTTTGTGTGTGTGCATGTGTATGTGGATCTATGTGTGGGTTTGCACTTACGAGTGTTGGTGCTGGCAGAAGTCTTGGATTGCTGGAGCTGGTAGTTGTGAGCAACCCAGTGTAGCTAGCTGCTGGTAGAAACTGATGTGGGTCCTGGGAACCGAACTCTGATTCTCCACAAGACCATTCATTGTGAGCTCCTAACTGCTGAGCTATCTCTCCGGCTCCCAGATTTATCTTTTTCTAAGAAACGTATTATTATGAACTGGCAAGATGGCTCTGTAGGTACAAACCCTTGCTGTGCCAGTTTGATGGACCTGAGTTCTGTCCCTGGACGCTGGGTGGAGGAGAGGACCGGCTCCTGAAGGTTAACCTCTGCCCTCTTCATGTGTGCTGTGGCACCAGGGTTCCCACACATAAAGTAGTAATGCATAAAATAGTCTTTAAAGCATGCCTGAAGAGTGTTATCACATTTCCTCTCTTAGAAGAAGCAAGAAGGTTTTAAACCCATTCTGAGTTTAGCTTTTGGCTGTGCCATTCACCAGCTGCGCACCTGTGGATAAGTTATTCCTTGTGTGCCTCTGTTCCCTGCAGAGTGATGTAACACCAGCCTTCCAGAGTTGGTGAGAGTCAGTTTGCTTGTGTACAAAGTGGATGTGCTACTGACTAAAAAGGTGTATGACTTCATTGTATTGCACAGTATAAACCAGCGAGGCTTATATTACAGAACATGGTATTTGTTTAAGAAGATTTTACTTGTTTAAACTATAGTCAAATGAGCCTGCTTTCTCCCCTCTGGACTGTTCCCATCTCTGGCCATAGAACTGTTTCTGAAAATTTTAGGTAAAAGGTGACATGGTCATAAGTGTGTAACAGTGACCTGTTGAATATTAACTGGTGAAAAATGGGCAGAACTTTGGAATCCAGAAATCTCAGGCTTGGAGTGAGGTGGGTTGGGATGGTGGGATTTAAGCTAAAGAGAGGGTGGTGGCACAGGCTCTTATTTAGCCTTGATAAGGGTAGGCTGTTGAATACAAGTGAACAGAAAGCACTAATCAAAGAGCTAAGAACCAAAATGGTTATTCGGGTGTTAAAATGGGTAGTTAAGGGCTGACTGAATAGCAATGGGGACTGGTTTGGGAATAATGGAAATGTATCTCTAAATACTACAATTGTTCCTGGTCCATCACTGTGTGCTAGGTACTTTACAATGCTTTCTGTGCCACTGTGACCACCCTTAGAGAACAGGAGGCTTCATTTATAGCGTTTTAACTTGCCTGCAGCTGGTGCCTTCTTAATTCCTTCAAACAGGAGCAACACCCAGGGCTACAGAATCTGTGCTCTATACACACACACTGCCTTCTGGGGTGGGAGGGAAACTGGGTGTGCAATCTGTCCCTGAGGAAGTTTGGATCTGCTAATATCTAGTGTTATTGCTTTCTTCTCGGATTTTTTTTTTAACTGAAAAGGATATAAAACAGTACAATGAAGAACAGTGGCCATAGAATATCTTATTATTTTTTCTGTAGCTGGCAGATATGGAAGTCTGTAACTTTGCTTACTCTTCATTGATAGGAGCATTTTTCAGTCTTTCTACAGCAGTCCAATGTATTGGAACAACAACAGATTAAACTGTTTTCTGAATTAACCATTAGGAGATTTGCAGGCTTTTGTTTTTGTGTAATAAGCTGTAACAAACTAAGAAACATTTATGCGTGTTTTTAGCTTACTTCGTAGTTCAATTTGGAGCGCGACATTTTTTCTTTGTAAATACAATGTCGTCTCTAACTCTCAGGATACTTCTTTGGTTTTCCTGAGTGCCCTATTGGCTTATCCCGACCATCCCCCCCTTGTTATGATTTATGGCGCGAGTGACCCTGGCAAATCCCATGGCCGGTAAGGGACAGACAGGCCATGCAGAGAGAGCTTGGGTATGGAGAGTTTATTTAGTGGATATTGGAAAGGTATATGGCGGGGGGGGGGGGAGGAGAAAGAGAGGGACAGAGAGAAAGTGTGTGGGGGAAACAGTGAGCTGCCTCTTCGGCTGAAAGAAAGGGGCCCAGGGAGCTGCCTTGGTGGGCTGAGAGACTGGGAGTGGGCGGAGCTAAGTAGAGAGAAAAAGCAATCATACTACTTTCTCCTTTGCTTCCTTTCTGTTTAGTTCATTGATGTGTGTGTGCTGGGAGGGCTGACTGACCTTTCACTTCATGCTTGCCCCGCCCATCCCCCCGTCAGCCCATCTCAGTTTTTCTTTGAATACAGTTGAATTTATGTGGCCTTTTTTTGCTTCTTTTTTTGATATTTAAATAAGTAGCCCAACCCTCATTTTCATTTATGTGTGTGCACGCGCGTGCGTGTGTGTGTGTGTGTGTGTGTGTATGTGATATGTGTCACAGAGCATACCCACGTATGAGTTAGAGAACTGTTTTGTACACACCCTGAAGGAGTCTTTTTCTCCCTTCCCACTTTGTGTGTGAGGTCTGGGGCCTGAACTCGGGTCCTCAGGCCTGGAGGGAAGCTTTGCTCACCGAAGGCCCTCTTGAGTTGTTTTGGAAGTTATTAGCTTGGATCCCCACGCTTCCGATTGCTCACAGTGATGAAATGCTCAAGCCCGAGAAAGAGTGCTGTGCTATGCTTGTCTGGATATGTGCTTCATTCGGTTTGCCAGTTTCAGGAGGGGACCTCTAGTGTTTGCGGGTGAAATACTATTCTCCTTATTACTAAAATTATATACTTGATTCCTATCCCTTGGTTAGCATGTTACCTTTATTCTCGTTAAATTCTCTAATTCTCTGTTTTTAGTATCTGGCTGTAATGTGTGTCACTGTGTCTTACTGCCTTCCTTTTGCTTTTTTTTTCTTTTGGTTTTTCGTGACAGGGTTTCTCTGTAACAGCCCTAGCTGTCCTAGAACTAGCTCTGTAGACCAGGCTAGCCTTGAACTCACAAAGATCCTCCTGTCTCTGTTCCTCAGTGCTGGAATTAAAGGTGTGTGCCACCACCGCCTGGCATCATACTGCCTTCTAAATGACTTGAATCCTTCTGTTGTAGAATTCTCATTGTGCTCTATGTGTCCTTCTATTCTTTAAAAAAGTGTGTGTGTGTGTGTCTGTGAGTGTGTGCTTATAGGTGTGTAAATGTGTATGTGTGTGCATGTGTTTATGTGTGTGTTTATGAGTGTATATGGGTGTGTGCACCATATTGTGTTAATGGAGGTCAGAAGCAGAAGACAACTTAGAGGAGTTGATTCTTTCCTTCTACTATGTCGATCCTAGGAATTGAACTCAGGTCATCAGACTTAGTCTTAAGCCACCTTACCTACTAAGTTATGCTAGGTTTCTTTCTGTCTTCCTTCCTTCCTTCCTTCCTTCCTTCCTTCCTTCCTTCCTTCCTTCCTTCCTTCCTTCCCTTCCTCCCTCCCTCCTTCCTTCCTTCTTTCCCCCCTTCCCTCCCTCCCTCTCTCCCTCCCTTTCTCCCTCTCTCTTTCTCTTTTTTTGAGATAGGGTCTTACACATTAGCCTTAGTTGGCCTTGAACTCATAGCAGTCCTCTCTCAGTCTCCTAAGCATTGATGTTATAGGCATGAGCCACCATATCTGACTTTTCTTTAAAATGTCAGTCTTATATATCACAGGCTGACCTTGACTGGCTATCTATTGATAACCCAGAACTTCTGATTCCCCCTGCTTTGTTATTTTGAGACAGGGTCTTGCTGTGTAGCCCAGACTAGCCTCAAATTCTCGGCAGACCTGTTGCCTTAGCTCTCTAGTGCTAGGATTATAGGTGTGTGCCACAACTCAGGTTGCTTTTTGTGTATGTATATATACACACACACATCCATGTGTTAGGGTTTCAATTGCTGTGAAGAGACACCATGACCACGGCAACTTTTATAAAGGAAAACATTTGATTGGGCTGGCTTATAGTTTCAGAGGTTTAGTCCATTGTCATCATGGTGCGACATGGCAGTGTGCAGGAAGGCCTGGTGCTGGAGAAGGAGCTGAGAGTTTTACATCTTGATTAATAGGCAACAGGAAGTGAATTTTGTCATAGAGCATAGCTGGAGCATAGGTGACCTCAAAACCCACCCCTACAGTGACACACTTCCTCCAACAAGGTCATGCCTACTTCAGCAAAGACACAGCTCCTAATGGTTCCACTCCCTATGAGCTTTGGGGGCCAGTTACATTCAAACTACCACAATACACATACACCTGTTTTTAGTTGTAGGTATACATGTATATTTAGGGATGTATGTGTGTGCAGACTAGGGGTCTACCTCTAGTCTCTGGTTCCTCTGGCAGTGTCCACCTTGTTTTTGTTTTCTGTTTTTTTTTTGTTTTTGTTTTTTCGAGATAGGGTTTTTCTATCTCGAAAAACCTGTCCTGGAACTTGCTCTATAGACCAGGCTGGCCTTGAACTCACAGAGATCCGTCCGCCTCTGCCTCCTGAGTGCTGGGATTAAAGGTGTTGTGTGCCTAGGTTTTTGAGATAGGTTTCTTCCTGTCTTGGAGCTCATGGACTAGACTAGATGGGTTATAGGAATGCTAGGTGCAAAAATCACAAGTGATTTGGAAAGAATGTTCTGGCTCCTTACCTCATCAAAGAAATTATATCTACAGTTTTAGAAAACCTCAATTGTTTTTTAAAAAAAAAATAAATGAGTTTGTGTGTGTGTGTGTGTGTATGTAGGGGCACATGACACAGCGTGCTAGTAAGAGGACGGCCTGCAGGAGCTATTTCCCTTCCACTGAGTGGACCTCTGGATCAAACACAGGCTTTCAGATTGGCAACAGATACTGTTGTCTACTGAGCTCTCTCCCTGGCCCTCATCTGAGCAGGGCTAATAGAAGACTGGTTGATTTGTGATGACGTTTAGGCCCGAATGGATTGTTTTCCAGTATTCTTTTCAGGTTTGAGCCTGCCATTGCCCTGCTTTGCCCTGTTTTCCAGTTGTGGCTCAGTTGGATAGCTGATGGAGAAAGGGTTCCCACTGGGCCTGAGCTTGTGAATTTGGGGGACTGTTGGAACCGTTGAGATTAGGTGTCAATAAACTAGTTCTCAGACAGAAAGTACTTCCCAAATCGGGCTATAACAGTTGTTGCACTTAATCACATCTAATTAGGATTCAAGATTGGCAAAAGCCACGTTAGAGATTAGAATGTTCTTGATTTTGCACTAATTTTAGCATTTCCTTCTTCCTGTACTTTTTTCCTTTGTATTTCCATTTTCCTAATATATTTATAATCCTATTTTAAAAAATTGCTTTATTTTTCAGCATTATGACTGCATAAATAATATCTTAGGGTTTTTATTGCTGTCAAGAGACACCCATGACCACAGCAACTCTTATAAAGGGAACATTTAATTGGGGTGGCTCGCTTACAGTTTCAGAGGCTCAGTCCATTATCATCATGGTAGGGAGCATTATGGCGCACAGGCAGACATGGTGCTGGAGGAGTAGCTGAGAGTCCTACATCTTGCAGGCGACAGGAAGTCAACTGAGACACTGGGTGGTATCCTGAGCATAGGAAACCTCAAAGCCCACCCCACAGTGACACATAAATAGTAACTGCTAAACCAACACTGTAGTTAGTTTCTTTTTCTTTTCTCTTCTTGGTGTTTTGAGACAGGGTCTCACTATGTATGTATCTCTGGATGGCCTGGAACTCACTATGTAGACCAGGCTGGCCTCGAACTCACAGAGATCCACTTTTGTCTGCCTCTTGAGTGCTGGGATTAAAGGTACGTGCCACTGTACCTGGCCTCATAGTTCATTTCTTATAGAACTTTTAATTTTTTCCTGGCTTGAATTAATGAATTACTTCGTTCTTTTCTGGTTTTCTTTGTAATTAAGGCTATTTCCCATGTCTTCTAGTACCTTTATAATAAATCTTTGTCTCAAATAGTATTCCATACTTTTTTTTTCCCTCCAAGACAAGACTTCTCTGTGTAACTCTGGCTGTCCTAGAACTCGTTTTGTAGACCAGGCTGGCCTTGAACTCAGTGCTACACCTGCCTCTGCCTTCTGAGTGCTGGGATTAAAAGTGTGTGCCACCACACCTGGCTTTAATATACCACATTCTCAAAGGTATAGGATTATCATCTCTCTTCCCTCAAAATGACTGTCTTGGCCCCCTGCTGCCTTCTGAATTCACTGCTGACATCTGCTCCTGTAGCTTTTCTTTCACACCACCTGGGAGTTTTCATACTTTTCCTCCTGTGTTGCAGTCCTGTTTTTTGGGGGTGGGCTCTTTGGGGATAGAGTCTTATGCCATTTAAACTGCTCCGAGCTCTCTTTGTAGCCAAAAATAACCTTAAACTCCCTTCTCCTCTCTCATATGCTGGCATTACAGGCATGCATGACTACTCTTGACTTTGTTTTTTGAGACAGGGTCCCATTCTGTAGCCCTTGCTGGCCTGGACCTAGGAGTAATGCTCCCAAGCAAGCCAGCACACTCTTAGATCTCTCTCTCTCTCTCTCTCTCTGTGGTTTTTTTTTTTGTTGTTTGTTTTTTGGTTTGTTTTTTGCTGTTTTTGAGACAGAGTTTCTCTGTGTAACTGCTCTGGCTGTCCTGGAAGTTGCTTTGGCTTCAAACTTAACAGAGATCTGCCTTTCTCTGCCTCCCATGTGCTGGGATTAGAGGTGTGCACAACCAACCACCTGGCTCAGATCTCTTCCTAACCAGATATGATGTCATTTTTGTTTGTTTCCACTATGATTTTTGATAGGATCTATATTCTCCCCTAGGTTCCTGAGAAGGGGCACACACAGATATTAAACTTTTGAAGACTTTCACCCAGTAGCAGATTCTGAATTCTTTTATGCCCATTGACTGTCTGGGTGGGCATAGCATTGGGCAAGATGGAATCCCTTTAAAAACTATTTATTATTATTATTATTATTATTATTTTTATTTTTTTCGAGACAGGGTTTCTCTGTAGCTTTGGAGCCTGTCCTGGAACTAGCTCTGTAGACCAGGCTGGTCTCGAATTCACAGAGATCCGCCTGCCTTGGCCTCCCGAGTGCTGGGATTAAAGGCATGCACCACCACTGCCCGGCTATTTATTTATGTGCATGGGTGTTTCGTCAGCATATATATCTGTGCACTATGTGTGTGCGTGGTGCCCAAGGAGGCCAGAAGAGGTTATTGGATCCCCTGGAACTGGAGTTATGTGGTTATGGGTCACTATGTGGGTGCTGGGAATTGAACCTGGGTTCTCTAGAAGCGAAGGTGGAACCACTGAGCCATCTCTCCAAACTAAACTCACTTACTTTTAAATTTCATATTTGAAAATGGGAACTACATGCCATAGAGCTAAAACTGAAAAATAAAATACATGGGCTGTTAATAATAGGGGAAGCATATCAGTGCCACAGGGGAGTTTATTTCGTTTTGTAGGTATGCATGTGTGTGTTATGTGTGTACATGCCAGACCAGAGGGTGTGGCCTGCTTTATCATTCTCTGACTTTTTCCTCTAGAGACAAGATCTCTTTTGAAACTGGAATTAGGTAGTTAGCTAGTAAGCCCCAGTTTTCCCTGTCTCTGCCCAACTGCTCTTTTTCCCCCAGTGTTGGGGTTATAGGCATGTATTGTACTACGTTGTTTTTTTTCCCCCCTCTGGTTTTTCAAGACAGAGTTTGTCTGTGTAGCCCTGGCTGTTCTGAAACTCATTCTGTATACCAGGCTCAAACTCAGATATCCACCTGCCTCTGCTTTTGGAATTTAAGGCATGCACCATCATTCAGCTATGATTCATTTTTAATTTTTTATTAGAAATTAAATAAAAAATTATTTTTTATTAAAAAATTTATTTTTTATTTTTTATTAAAATTCACTTTTAATTTTTTATTAAAAATATTTTTGATTTTTGTTGGTTTATGTTGTTTTGCGACAGAGTGTCACTGTGTAGCTCAGGCCTCTCCTAAGCACTCAGTCCTGCTGCCTCTGCTGTCTGACTGTTGGCATTCCAGGCATAAGCTGCCATGTCTGGATCCTCATATGATGTCAGTGGTGGCTTTCCAGTTTCTCCATGTGTGAAGAGTTGTGGTAGGATGATTTTTTTTTTACTCTTTTTGTTCTTTTGGGGGGCCCACCACCCAACTCCCAAATAAATCACAAATGGAGGCTTATTCTTAGTTATAAACGTCCAGCCTTCGCTTGGCTTGTCTCTTGCTAGCTTTTCTTAACTTCTATGATCCCCTCTGGCATTTACTGCTGTGCTTTTACCATTCTCTTACTCCTGTAAATCTTACTCTTACTCCATGGACTGCTGTGTAGCTGGATGGCTGGCCCCTGATGTCCTCCTCCTTCCTGGCTACTTCTTTGAACCTCCCAGATTTCTCCTTCTGTGTACTCTCTGCTTACCAGCCCCGACTATTCTTTTTCCTGCCTCACTGTTGGCCGCTCAGATCTTTATTAGACCATCAGGTGTTCTAGACAGGCACAATATCGCAGCTTCACAGAATTAAACACATGGTACCATGAACAAAAGTGACACATCCTAAGATGACAGTCGCAACAGTGAACATCTTTGGAAAGTGCCAAACAAAAGATAGTTTGATTTTATATATCTAATAGTTTAAAAATGAAGAGTAAGTTAAAAGAATTTAAGCACCTGAAGGCATACAGGAAGAGGGAAGTTTCTCCCAGCTCTCCCGTAACTGTTCTAGTGTCTCTTCTTCCCAAAGCCGTTCTTAGCGAGCAGTTCCTGGTGTACTCCTGACTTAACCATCTAAACTTTCAGGGTTGTAATCGGGGAGACAAAAAGCAAAAAAGCTCAAGTTCTTTCTCAGATTGCTTAGCTTACTGTTTTAATAACCCAAAGTATATTACCAATCAAACCTGGTGCTAATGTATTAAAATTAATCCTCCTGCAGTGGGCAAACATGAATTGACTGGACATAAAGTCGCTGTGAAGATACTCAACCGGCAGAAGATCCGAAGCCTTGACGTGGTTGGGAAAATTCGCAGAGAAATCCAGAACCTGAAGCTTTTCCGGCACCCTCACATAATTAAACTGTAAGTCCAGCTTATCAAACCTGGTCCTGCCATCTGCCCATGCCCTTTGTTAACCTGCCTAACCTGGCAAACCAGAGAGAGGCCTAGCCTTCATCCTGTTTCTGAGACTGGAGGTTTCTTTCATATCCAGTCCCGTTGGCTGCCAATTACAAAGTCTGCCCCAAGTGTTAACGTGGTTCCTAGCACGTTTAGTCTTGTTCTTCCTGTTGTCTGGACAGAGGCCCTTCTGATAACGCTTTGTGCTTCTGTTGTTATGTAGAGAGCCAACTACTGATTTTTCTAGTAAAAGTTTCTGTAGCAGGAGCTAGGCCCTCTGTTTGGTCTCCAGTTCTACCTGAAGGCTAAAAAGGGGGCAGAAAATTCTTGGCCTCCCAATTTCCAATTTCCACTTTCCACATGCTGGGAATTAGGCTCATGAGCGACTCTGTGCTAGAGATGGTTTGTCCCACCCTGTTTGTGCTTGATGACACACACATCAGACTGAGGAATCTAGGATGGCAGGGGGCACCGGGACTTATTTCTTACCCTGTGTCACCATGTATGCTATAATTTAAAGTGCTTGGACTTTTCTGTTGAACTGGCTTGCTCAAAAACTGTTCGGTTTTTATCTCTCATTTGTGTTTTGAAACTTATATATGCTGATGGCCCTATGTGCACATTTCTTGCTTTGAACTCTGGGCCCATGCCCACTGCTTACTTTATAATTCTCGTTGGGATGGCCGTGAGGCTTCCAGAGGACCTGGTCAAGTCTCATCTCTTTATCACCTCCTGGGATCTGCTGGCCTCACCGTTCTCACCATAGTGGCCAGTGGCCACTTGACCCGGGATGAAAACTTAAGAGCATCACAAACAGTCCTGTTTGTCCTCTTCACACCGTCCTCCATCTCTCCCTTCAGAGTGGACCTCCGGTCTGTCTCTCAGTGCTTTGTCGCCATCACCTTGGTCTGGACCATTCCCCCTTTCATGGGCTGCTGGAGGACCTCAGCTTCTTAGTGTTCAGTCAGTTCTTCACACTGCTGTCACTTACTCTCTGACTATGCAAATCACGTGACTGCCAGCATTCAGAACGTCCCGTAGCTTTTCATCTTCCTTTAAATAAAAGCCCGAAGTCTCTACCTTCCTGACTTGTGATACGCTGCATCTTTGGCCTCCGGTGACTGACTCCACGTCCTGTCTCTCTCCTGGCTTGCTGTGCTCTTGCCTTACCATGAGCATGCCAAGCAGGCTCCCACCTGGGCCCTTGCCCGTGCTGTCCCCTCTGCCTGGTTCACCTCCCTTTGGGCCATGGAGTCTGCGCCTTCCTTCCTTTAGGCTCTCCGCGGGTGTCCTCTGGCCTTCCTGGACAGCTCTGTATAGAAGAGTTTGCTTTCCCGCCTCCATTGCATGCTCTGCACTAGGTGATGCTTGTTTCCTGGCCCCCAGATCAAGAGTATCACAGACACAGGAGGTTGGCTTTGTTCCCCACAGCCTTCTGGTTTCTAGCATAGTACCTGGTATATTAGGTGCTTAGTGAATCTTTATTGAATGGATGAATACACATGTTTTAATATTAGTAGATAATGTTTTCTCTCACCAGGTACCAGGTCATCAGTACACCATCTGATATTTTCATGGTGATGGAATATGTCTCAGGAGGAGAGCTATTTGATTATATCTGTAAAAATGGAAGGGTAAGCAGTTCTCATTTAATCCTGTACATATTTTGTAACTCCCCTGTACCCCTTATTTGCATCTAAATGTCAGAAAGCAATTTTCAGAGGTCTGTTTAGTAACCAGTTTCCTTAATCATAATTGTTTAGAATCATAGGCTACTTAGAGATAGAAAGAAGGACCTCAGCAATGAGCCCCTGAGCCACTATATAGACAGACATGGATATTGAGCCTCCCAGTTAAGTAGTTTTTCAAGGTCACATGATTTATTTGTGATAGAGTTCACTTAAATCCCTAAAATTTATAATCCTCAGATTTATGTTTTGGGGTATAAAGCTTTTTTTTTGAGACTGGGTCTCACTATGCCCAACCTTAGCTGGCCTGGAACTCTCTCTGTAGGTCAGGCTGGCTTCCACTCCATAGAGATCTCCCTGCCTCTGCCTCCCGAGTACTGGGAATAAAGGCGTGCCCAGCCTATACAAACCCTTTTAATATGAATATTAAAGTTTATAAGTATACCTTACAAAATATATTATTAAATACTCAAAGATGTAGGCCTGTTGTTCAGCCCCAGCCACATTTAAGTTGCATTCATTCTTTGGTTCTGAACCCTGATGTACCTAGAACAGTAAGAACAGCTTTGTGGAGGCCTTAGAGATTAGACTTGAAGACGTTAGTGTTGGAAGGACCTTTGGAGACATTTAAGTTATAGATAGGAATACCGAGCAGTGTCCCCTGCCCAAACTCGGCCTCAGGTCATCTGACTTGTACCTTCTAAAAGACCCACACCTGGCACTGGGCAAAGACCTTTGCCTGCTTTCAGTCTAAAGTTATATGTGTATTATTCATTCATTCATTTTATATAGCGTTTCTCTTTAATCGGAATGAAACTCACTAACCAAGTTAATCTTTACTTACTTCTCAACACACTTAATTTCTGTTTAAAATATTCCCTTTCTTATCCTTCAAGGCCCTACTCCTATCCCCTAGAGGAATTTTTCCTAAAATAATCCCTGCCTTTTCATCTTTTTGTTCTGTTTGTCATTTCAGTCATTTTGCGCTATGTTATGGGGATGTCATTAGTTTTACATTTTGAGTGCAGAATTTTGGCTGTCGTGTTTCTGTATTTCACATATCTTCTTCATTTTCTGAAATTGCCTTTAGACAGCCTTCCTGTTTGGCCTCACAGATATGTACCCTTACCTGGTCAAGGAAGACATTTTGGTTTTAATTGTCTTTTGGATCCTGAACTGTTCCATTCTCGGTGCTCATTTTATTTGTCCTTTTTTTTCCCCCCACGACTCTTACTCAGATCTGGTGATTCTTGGATGTCCTCTTAAATTTCAAAATTTCAGAATGAAGTTCCAAATGCCAAGCTCATATACGTGTGAGATTTATTGATTGTTGGCTTTTCCCATAGGCTGAGTTGTTGGGTGAGCTGTTAATAGGGTAGGGTAAATCGTTTGCTAACAATCATGTATTTTTCTTCTTCGTTTGATTTGGTATTTGGTGTTTCCCATTTTGGTGATGGTGGTAGTTCAGCTGTTGGAACTGAGCTCGAGTTGGGGGTCTCTTCTGTTAGTGCACTGGTTGTCAGTACACATCTTCCTTACTATGCTTTGTTCCTGCCACAGTGTTGAGAACGGTCTGGCTTGGCTCTGCTTGAGAAACCAGAGATCTTACTCCCCACTGGTGGGGAGTTTAAAGGTTCTCACTGGGCCCAGCCCACCCCTCTCTCTGCCAGCTTCTGCAGGATCTCCTATGCAGATGTGCTTATTTCCTCCTCTAGGCTTTGTGCTTGGCTTTTCTCTGTTTGCCTCTGCTGTCCAGCACTCTCGGTGGCTGCTTGTCTCTTGATCCTTTTGTTTTATGGGCCTTGTATTGCTGATAGAATTCTGGTGCTGTTACATGCACAAAAGACTTAGTGCGTGATGTTCATGAGCTGAAAGATGCTTTGATTTTGCTCATCTCTTTAGTCTCTGCCATTCCTTGTACTGTATTTTTGTAAATTTAGTACTTTTTAACCTTTGTAGCCTTTCTACTTATTTATTTTTTAAATAATTTATTTTTATTTTATGTACATTGATGTATTGCCTGCATGTATGTCTGTATGCGGGTGTCAAATCCCCTGGAATTGCAGTTTATAGACAGTTGTGAACTGCCATGTGGGTGCTGGGAATTGGATCTGGAAGAACAGCCAGTGCTATTCACTGCTGAGCCATCTCTCCAGCTCCTTATTTTACTTTTTATATTGTCTGTTAAATTTCTCTTCTGCTTTCATAAATTTTTAAAGTAATCATCGACTAGGACAGATAAAGGCATTGGATTGCAAAAATATTAATATATTTTTTCTTGAGGAAGGGCAACTTATACTTCTATAGCAGTTCTAATTTTGCATTCCAAGAAATGCTGGTTTATCTCTTTCCCCACATTATCCATGCATTGAAGGTGTAGAATTCTGGATTTAGAGTGCTTGCTCACGAGCTACCAGAGGATTGCATGTGAGAGCCCTTGCCTAGGGGACCCGCAGCTTATTTATTAACTGTGCTGTCCTGGAGCAGGTATAAACCAGTAGTACTTATCACTTGTTGAGCAAACGTCAGAAAATATGGGGGAGATTTTTGAAGATTATTTTTAAAATATTATATTTAAAAATTTTAATTGTAGGGCTGGAGAGATGGCTCAGCAGTTAAGAGCATTGACTGCTCTTCCAGAGGACCCGGGTTCAGTTCCCAGCACCCACATGGCAGTTCACAACTGTCTGAAAATCCAGTTCTGGGGGATCTGACACCTTCACACCAATACACATAAAATAAAGTTAAATAAACCATAAAAAAAGATATTTTAAAAATAATTTTAATTTGTAGTGTAAGTTTTTTCCTCTTTTTTTGGGTAAACATGCAAAAGCAAAAAGTGTTGAAGGTTTTCTTTTGTTTAAGTAAAACATCTTGGGCCTGAAGAGACGACTCAGCAGTCATAAGGGATGAGGGTGTGCTGTTCTTTCAGAGGTCTGGAGTTTGGTTCTTAGCACCCATGTAGGGTGACTCATGACTGTCTCTAACTCTAGATCCTCAGAATTCTGGCCTCTGTAGGCACCCATATGTAGATGTACTCTTTCTCTCCCTCTCTCTCTCTTATACACATATAACAGTTAAAAAAAAATCTTAAATTTCAGAACACAGACTATGGTTGTTTTGTAATTCATCTAAGGTGCTTGATAGTTACTTTGTCATAGTCTGAAATAGTAGCCCATCCCAACAGCACTTTCTATATTCTTTTTCTTTTTTTTCTTATCAATTAAATTTGTTCTTGGACAGTTTCGTCCATTTATTATGTGCCTTCTGTTTCTCCCTGTGCTCTCTTCTCTCCCACTCCTGTCATCCCCCTCCTTTCTACAGGCTCCTTCCTTACTTGCATGACTTGCATGATGTTTTGTGAGTTTGAGTAGGACCATCTATTTGACTATGGGTTTGCATCTGTCCATTGGCGCACGTTCTGTATTACTCTGACTCTTCCCCCCCCCACTGTTACACTGGTGTATTTTTTTTAACTGTCTTATTTTTGTCAACTAGAGTAGGGCCTTCCTTTCATTCATTTCTGTATTAGGAATATCTAACCTGTACAGTGTATTGAATGTGTTCAATAAATATTTATTTAAAGAATGAAGGATTAAACATCACTAACTTAGAGTGGAAAACATGCCTAGTTTCAGGTAGAAGTTGAAACTATTAGAACTAGCCCATGAACTACAGAAGAAGACAGTTTGTGTGTGTGTGTGCGTGTGCGTGTGCATGCGCGTGTGGAGTCTGTGCAGGTGATAGGATCAGGAAGTTGAGCTGCTGATCAGGGTCCGCATAAATGCCTGGCATTTCAGGTTAGTGTTTGCCTGTATTACTTCCTCATTTCAAAAGTACCTCATGGGTGAAGTTCACATAGAAGGGTTAACTTCGGAAAGTTATAGGCTGGAGAATTATAAGTAGGAAAAGTTTCCATTGAACCTTGTAATATTTAATCTAATACACAGCTTAAAATACTTTCTGTTTTTCCTAGTTGGACGAAAAAGAAAGTCGCCGTCTGTTCCAACAGATCCTTTCTGGTGTGGATTATTGTCACAGGCACATGGTGGTCCATAGGGACTTGAAACCTGAAAATGTCCTGCTTGATGCACACATGAATGCAAAGATAGCTGATTTCGGTAAGGACAGCTTTAATATTCAGTGAGCATGAGTGCTGAGAATCCCATCTTGTAAATGAGCGTACAAAAGGGGCAAACAGTAAGTTACTCTTTTCTTCAAAACTGAGTATAAAGATATTTAGTTATTTTGTGCACATGCACACATGCACATGCGTACATACTCTTGTGTGCACATGTGCATGCATACACACACACACAGACACACACAGACACACACACACACACACAGACACACACACACACACACACACACACACACATATGTGTCAAAGGACAGTCTTGGGGGTTGTTTCTGTTCTTCCACCATGTGGGTCTTATAGCTTGAACTCAGGTTGTCAGGCTTGGTAGTAAGCACCTTTGTCTGCCTAGCCAGCCATCTTGCCAGCTGTAACATTCAGTTTTGTGGTAGTAAATATTTCACGTCGTCATTAGAGAGATTATTATTTGTGAAGAAGGTAGCAGCTTTATTTCTAATATATTCTTTTGGTCAAGTGTGGAGAGAGTGGAAAGTAAGTGGGATGGAATTATTGAAAAAAAATTGAAATCTAGAAAGATGAACTAGATGAAGAAATGTCTAAATACTGGAAAGTTGAATTTCAGATGTGGTCGCACGTGCCTATAATTCCAGAATGCCAGAGATGGAGGCAGGTAGATTCAAGGCCACAGTGGGCTAAATAGTAAAACCCTATTTCATAAAAGGAAAGAGAATAAAATATTGAGATTATGGGTTCGGGTGACCATTCTGGGCTTGGGTTTTGTTTTTATAGAACAGAACAGGGCTGGTCAAAATCTTTCTGTTTATCTGAGATTATTTTGCCTAGCCATATCTATATTAAAAGTTAAACATTTCCCATTTACCCTAGCAAGCAATGCCGTCAGTAGTTTACTATGTACTCATGAAGCTCTAGTCATTGAAATACATTGTGCATTTGTGTGTAAGGGCAGGCTATTTGGGAGATAAAGTCTGCGATCATGTTAATACAAACTTAGCTGTGTTGTTCAATGGACTTTTATTTTTGTCCTTGGGGAATCTTGAGTGGCCGTTGTTTGTCTTTTCAGGTCTTTCAAACATGATGTCAGATGGTGAATTTTTAAGGACAAGCTGTGGCTCACCCAATTATGCTGCACCAGAAGTAATTTCAGGAAGGTGTGTTTGATATTATGCTACTTATGATATATTTGTAGTTGCTTCGTTCTTTTAGATTTTGTTAGTCTGTATTGTTACATTTAATACTAGTGAAGGAAGGTACAAGTGTTTTCTTATCTGCAAAATTTCTATTTTAAGACTAATACACAAGGAGCTGGAGAGATTGCTCTGTGGTTAAGAGCACTGGCTTTTCTTCTAGAGGATTAGAGTTTAGGTCTCAGCACCCATGTTTTGGGTGGCTCACAATTGCCTTAACTTACTTCCAGGAGACACAACACTCTCTTTTGCTTTCTGCAAGCAGTTGCATGCATGTGTGTATACACTACAGACACACAAACGTACACACGAATCAAAAAAGTTTTATAAAAAACATAAACGGATAAATTAACGAATATTTATAGAGGAAAATGTTGGTTTGCAAGTCATGTTAAAGTAGTTAGAATGAAATACTTTAACTTTTCCTCTGGTAGAAGAATTTCAAGCAATTCATTTGTAAAGGGAGATAGGTAAGTTACTGAAAACTTGACTATCCAAGTACTTACTCATGAGAAATGGCTTACCTGACAAAAAACAGAAAATGAGCATTCTAAGGCATCCGTGCTTGTAATTCAAGAGCTTGAGAGGTTGAGATCATTCTGTGGTACCCAAGATACTATCTCAAAAAACAAACAAACAAAGAACAAAAAACACCCAGACAGAAAGCAAAATGGAGTTACAAGTATAATGTAATGTATAGTTTCATAATTATTCAAATAAATGTCATCTGTGTAGCAGCTTCATGTTTTATGAGGAAAGAAAGTGTCTTAGGAGATTGAATTAAAGAAATGGTCCTCCAAAACCAGGTGTCAGACTGGTCGGATGTAGTGCATACCTGCAACCTGAGCATTGGGCATAGACTGTGAGGCGGGACTATATACATAGACCCTGTGTCAAGAGAAAGCGAGGTAGGGGAACGGAGAGAGGGGGAAAGTCAGATTCATTGTGTTCAGCCTTGCTCTGGATCTGCTAGACACTGAAATACAAGAATGCTGAACTTGAGTGGATGGTAGTGGTGCACGCCTTTAATCCCAGCACTCGGGAGGCAGAGGCAGGTGATCTCTGTGAGTTTGAGGCCAGCCTGGTCTACAAGAGCTAGTTCCAGGACAGGCTCCAAAGCTACAGAGAAACTCTGTCTCGAAAAACCAAAACCAAAACCAAAAAGAGTGGTGCCTTATGATGAAGCATACATCAGATGGGCTGCTAGTGAACTCTGCTTGTTTAGTTTGGATAGCCTTTCTTTGAGGTCTGGGTGAATAAGAACTCTTACTTTCAACAAAGGGTTTTATTGATATTTATAATAATTTATTTGGCCATTTTAAAGATTTGTTTTCCACCTGAAGTTAGACTCTGAATGGATGATTCAACTTTTTTGTTTTGCAGCTAGTTAAGATACTCGTCTCCAGAGTGCTTCAGGGAGAAGTTTAGAGAGCTCTGTGAATTCCACTTACCATGGCTTGCTTCCACAGCCTTGACCTCCTTGAACTTTGATGTGAGGGTTTTAGGAGAAATAGGTCCAGAGTCTGTCAGCACAGAATTTAATCTTGGCCCAGCGGGATGGCGCAGCTGGTCAGGTGCTTGCTGCCAAAAGTGATGACCTGATTTTGATCCCAGAAACTTTTGTCAATTTCAAAGGGGCGAACTGACTCCACTAAGTTGTCCTTTCACCTCCACACTCACTATGCACACGCACAGATATACACATGGCACACACAGGCATGTGTCCATGCACATACATACATGCACAAAATAAAAGTCATTAAAAAACAGCGTTTTATCTCTGTGGCTCAAATTCAATATTGAGCACGATGGTTCAAGGTTTGGCCTTATTGGTGGGATCCTTTGAGGGTCAAAGTAAGGTAGCGAAACAGTTTTTCCCATGGCTCATAACTTACAAAACATCTTAACTTTGAAAAGGTAATACTGATATTAACATCTTTATGCGTGATGTGTAGCTGGTCCTATAAATACCATGTTCTGATCGCAGATTTCTTTAAAAATGATTTTCTTGTTGTCTCTTTAAGTATTTGTGTTTGAAGAGGGTTGATTATTGATTAATGCAGTTGCATCCCCTATTCAGATTGTACGCAGGTCCTGAGGTGGATATATGGAGCAGTGGAGTCATCCTCTATGCCTTGTTATGTGGAACCCTCCCCTTTGATGATGACCATGTGCCAACTCTGTTTAAGAAGATATGTGATGGGATATTTTATACCCCTCAGTATTTAAATCCCTCTGTAATCAGCCTTTTGAAGCATATGCTACAGGTGGACGCCATGAAGAGGGCCACAATAAAAGATATCAGGTAATTCTAAACCAATAAAAGATATTAGGTAATTCTAAACCAGTGGGCTTCTCTACCGTTTGGAATCTCAAGACATGAGAGAAATTTCATTTTATTAATGATGTATTTTTTTCCCTAGCAATATGCTTTGAGTCCTAGGAAATTGAGTTTTATTGGTAATGCTGCATTGTGTGTGGTTGAACCTAATAGTTTAAATAAGGCAGAACTTGGCTTCTCAAGTGAGGTGAGCTGTTTCTCATGAACACTCAGAGTGCATACTGGAGACTTTGTTCTGCCATCAATGTTATCTCAAACCCCTCCCCCCCTTTTTGTTTTCCTTAATTCGTTGATATCCTGATGACTAGACTACACATTTTTCTGGTACTGGAGGAAGAAAGAAAGAAAAATTTTGTGCATATAGGGGTAATCAATAAGAAAGCATTAGGATAAGCAGGAAGAGGATTGGATGTGGATTTCAGCTTTGTTTCTTTTCATTTCTTATGCTAAAAGTCCTGCTGAAGCCAGGTGGTGGTGGCCTACACCTTCAATCTCAGCACTTGGGAGGTGGAGGCAGGCAGATCTTTGCGAGTTCATGGCAACCCTGATCTACATAGTGAGTTCAGGACAGCCAGGGCTATGTAGAGTAACCCTGTCACAAAAAACCAAACCAAACCAAACAAAACCTGTTGAAAAGGAGATTGCAAGTGGCAGAGGGCATAGCTTTAACCTCATTCCATTAAATTGGTACTGTAAAATATCTACGTGAGAAGTATGTTTGCATATGTTTTACGCAGTTTTTCATAATGAAAGTATGATAGAAAGCACTGTGAATGGTGGTGCACACCTGTAATCCCAGTACTTGGGAAGCTCAAGGGGGATGACAGTGAGTTCGATTCCAGTCTGGGCTACATAGTGAGATTCTGTCTCAAAAACCAATCTCCAGTTGGAAAGAAACAAACATACACCGTTAAAATTACAAAACAAACAAACAAAACCCAAGAAAATAAAAGAATGCTTTTATGTCTTTCACTTAGACGATAACCATTATTCTTTTGGGCGTTTTCCTCTGTGTTTTTTTTGTTGTTGTTGTTTTGTTTTTGTTTTCTGAGTTTTAGCATAGTTCTTGATATGGTTCCCTATACTTTTACATGTGCAATTAAATAATATAATAGGGAATCATTCAAAGAACGGCCTTTTGAGTCATACGGAACTGGGTTGTGAGGACGAGGATAGATTTTATATGTATGAATTGCTTAGCATAAAACTAAGTACACAGTAAGAACTCAGGATATTGCATAGTGTTTGTTTCTAAGTTCTTTTCATTTAACATGAAACAGTATAAACAAGAGTCTAACAGTGAAGCCACATAACATAATTTCTTTCTGAGCTGAAAAAAACTGTATTTTGTCATTTGAGTAGACATATCTTTTTACTTGGCTGCATCAATCCTTAAAAATTAGTGGCAAGCTAGAACATTTTTCTTAGTATATTCAAAGGAGTTTTAAAAGGTGGTAATATAGTGTGGGTGTAAGTGTAAATTAATACATATCCTAAACTCTTGAAAGGTATTATTTTTATTCTTGGCTTTACTCAAAATCCTCCACACACTGCTGTTTTCTCTTAGGGAACATGAATGGTTTAAACAGGACCTTCCAAAATATCTCTTTCCTGAGGATCCATCATACAGTTCAACCATGATTGATGATGAAGCCTTAAAAGAAGTGTGTGAGAAGTTTGAATGCTCAGAAGAGGAGGTTCTCAGCTGCCTGTACAACAGAAATCACCAGGACCCACTGGCAGTTGCCTACCATCTCATAATAGACAACAGGAGAATAATGAATGAAGCCAAAGATTTCTACTTGGCAACAAGCCCCCCCGATTCTTTCCTCGATGATCACCATTTAACCCGGCCACATCCTGAAAGAGTACCATTCTTGGTTGCTGAAACACCAAGGGCACGGCATACCCTTGATGAATTAAACCCACAGAAATCCAAACACCAAGGTGTACGGAAAGCAAAATGGCATTTGGGAATCAGAAGTCAAAGTCGACCAAATGATATCATGGCAGAAGTTTGTAGAGCAATCAAGCAATTGGATTATGAATGGAAGGTAAGAAGGCAAACATTCTACCTAACACATTTGGTGAACCACTAGACAAAAGTCTTTAATAGAAGAATTGATTTGATATACTTTTGTTTTTGTCCATATTAAATGCTAGGTTGTAAACCCTTATTATTTGCGTGTACGAAGGAAGAATCCTGTGACAAGCACATTTTCCAAAATGAGTCTACAGCTCTACCAGGTGGACAGTCGGACGTACTTACTGGATTTCCGCAGTATTGATGGTATGTGCACTCAGACCCACAGAGCTGATATGTTAGACCTGATTACCTGATTTGGTTTATAGTCTTTTGTTTTTAATTAAAACTAAGTAATAAGTTTCAATATGGCAATACCTTTTATCCTCCCCCCTCCCTCCCTCCCCCCTCCCTCTGAATGTGTGTTTGGTGCACTCACCCATGTGTACATGGCAATACCTTTTCTCCTC
>PVIU01011089.1:0-66372 GCA_004026605.1 Ondatra zibethicus
CCATGGTCTCTCAATTTCTGCATAATGTTTGACCATGACCTTCTGGCTTTCATTGTCTCCTCTGAGAAGTCAGGTGTAATTCTGATAGGTCTACCTTTATATGTTACTTGTCCTTTTTCCTTTGCAGCTCTTAATATTCTTTCTTTACTCTGTATGTTTAGTGTTTTGATTATTATGTGGCAAGAGGACTTTTTTTTGGATCCAGTCTATTTGGTGTTCTGTAATCTTCTTGTATCTTCATAGGCATGTCTTCCTTTAGTTAGGGAAAGTTTTCTTCTATGATTTTGTTAAATATATTTTCTGTGCCCTTGAGTTGACTTTCTTCTCCTTCTTCTATACCTATTATTCTAAGATTTGGCCTTTTTATGTTGTCCCATATTTCCTGAATATTTTGGGTTAGTCCTTTGTTAGATTTAATGTTTTCTTTAACTGATGAGTCTATTTCCTCTATTTTATCTTCCGCACTTGAGATTCTCTCTTCCATTTCTTGTATTCTGTTGTTTGTACTTGCGTTTGTGGTTCCTGTTCTTTTCCTCATGATTTCTGTTTCTATAATTCCTTCTGCTGGTGTTTTCTTTATTTTTTCTATCTCTGTTTTCAAGACCTGAATAGTTTCTGTTATATGTTTGAGTTCTTTTTCTTGGTTTTCTTTAAGTGATTTGGTGATATCTTCCAATTTTTTGTTTGTTTTTTCTTCCATTTCTTTAAGGTAATTTCTCAATTCATCTTTAATAATTTCAGATATTCTCTTGTGGTTATTTTTTAGATCATTTTCTTCTGGGTCATCTATGTTTGGTTGTTCCAGGCTTACTTTTGTAGGGTCTTTGGGTTTCACTGGTATTGTGTTGTTCTTTGTGGTGTAGCTTGTGATCCTACCTTTTCTTCTCATCTTTTCCTCTAATAGGTGTGGATGATGGTGTCTAAGATTCTGTTGAATAATTTCCTATGTGTCAGTAGATCAAAAGCTAAGATGGTTTACCTAGTGGTACAGTCAGTGTCCCAGTTCGAGTTACTTCGTTGGTTATTCCTGTTCCTGAAGGTAGCTCAGTGTTCCCGTATTTTGATTTGCTCTCTTGGAGTTTGCTGTCTCAAGCCTAGTTTGGTCTAGGCTGCTGGCTTTGATCTGTTTCTGTAAATCTTGGTCTGGATCTCCTCTTGTAGATATCCCTGGCTTGGCGTTAGACCTGTTCTGGTGGAGATCGCTGTCAATCCTGATCCGCTCGAGTCCCGGGACCGGGTTGACTCCTATCTTCTGCTTCTGGTGGAGCCCGTTCTCTCCTTGTCCTGGGTAACTGGTTCAGTCCCACTCCAGTTCCGGTGGAGGTTGCGGGCTCTGAGTCAGGTCGTTGGCTCAATCAGTGTCCCAGAACTGGGTTGGCTTCCAGGGCTGGATTTGTTCCTGGCTTCTGCCCCAGGTGGAGCTTGTTTTCTCGGCTCTCTCTGTCCTAGGAGTCTCATTCAATTCCACTCCTGTGGGATTTGTTGCCCAAGGTGGAGTTCCTTGCCTCCGGGTAATTACTAGCTTTGACGTGTAACTGTAAGTCCTAGGCTGGGTTCCCTCCTGCAGAAGCCCCTGGGTTGGAGTTGGGCCTGGAAAGGTTTCCGGTTCCGGTCTACTGCCTGGGAGGTTCTAGACTCTGGTGTGCCCGAACCAGCAGGGGACCTGCTTGCTTCCTCAGAGGTCTCAGACTCACGCTGGGACCCACAAGGGTTACAGGTTCCTGCCTCTTCCCTTGATGTCTCAAACCAATGCCCGAACCCACAGGGGACCTGGCTCAAGTCTACTCTCTCTGGGGACCCAGATTCGCGCCTGGCCCCATCGAGATCTCTGGTTCCTGCCTATTCCCCAAGGACCCAGTCTCACTCAGGCCCAGGCTGACGGAGGTCCTGGCCCGGCCTAGTTCCTGGGTGGTCCTAGACTCTCCCCCAGGCCCGCAGGGGTGTTGGCCTATATCCACTCCCTTGAAGGTCCCAGATTCACGTCCAGACCTTCAGCAGTCTCTGTCTCTGGCTGACTCGCTCAGCGGTTATTCCCTTGTACCTGTTCCGGTGGAGATCGTTGGCTCTGGATCTGGTCGCTGGGTCGGGTCTTTCATTATTTATCTTTTGTCTTGAGAAGCTTCCCTTTAAAAGGTTATAAACACACAGTTCATAGATATAAACAAGTATCCTACATATTTTAAAAGATACTCAAGCTAATTTATAAAAACAGTACAACATAAAACTGTACTGAAATGCCATTTTTACCTTACTGCATTGGCAAAAGCATAGGAGTTTGAGCACACATTGTGCTTGAGAAAGGAGCACTGTCTCTTCAGAGCCATCTTTCTCTGGCACTGGATCCTCGAACTCACAGAGATCCACCTGTCTCTGCCTTCCAAGTGCTGGAATTAAAGGTGTGCGCCACCACCGCCCGGCTCAGAGTTTTTCTTATCGGTAAAATTAAAACCAGAAAATGTGACATTATAATGAACCACATGTATGAGGTTTGTAAGTTTGATAGGAATAATTTAGTGGAAGCAGATGAAGACTAGTAATTTTCAAAAGACTTGCAGTTGCATTGTTGTTGCAACAATTGTAATAGGTTTCCAATTATAATTACCATTATGATTAGGCAAATGAGATATGATTTTTAATATAAAAATTACTGAATACTCATTGTCATCTTCAGCGAAAGAAAGTATGAGAGCATACTGTCTCCACCTGCCAGGGATCTTCTGGTCCCTGAGATGACGCTTGCTGCTTGTGTCACACAACAGTTGATCAGATGATTCTATAGTTTATCCAGAACCTTCTGGAGGAGAGCAGAGAGGAAGGGTTTTCTTGTCACATGGCAGCCAACAGTTGCCTGGGCTCTTGAGGGGAAACATAAGTAACCTGGCTAAAGAAGAGCACACAGGAGGGTCTTCTGGGCCTAGAGGATTGGTACCACACGTGTTCATCTACACCACATTCTCAGCATCTCCCCAAGTTCATGACACATCAAAGGCTATTCTTCAATATTTACTAAATAACATAAATAATGACATGCAATTTATACTTATTTTTGAAATTCCCATGTATCAGTAAATCAGGCATAACCTTGCTGTGTCTTCTACTTAAAGGGCCTTCACTGGACTGAAATCCTCTTAAGAATTGTCTGGGAAGAGCCACTTTCTAGCTCATTCATGTGGTTGTTTGGTTCTTGATGGAATTCAGTTCCTCCTAGTCTGTCAAGACGGAGTCTCCCTTTGTTCTTTTCCATGTGGTTTGCCCATGTGACATCTCAAAACATGATAGCTTGCTCTGTCAGGGCCAAGAAGAGTAAGGGAGAATGACAGCAAAGAGAAAGTGTGCCACCAAGCTGATTAGATCACGGCCTTGCACCAAATCACGGAAATGGCATCTCTTCACATGGCCATATTCAGTTTGGTAGCTTCAGATCACTAAGTCTGACTGATGTACACATAGCAATACTAGATTACACAGAGAAGTAAATACAAGACAATTAAGAATTTTTGAGTCAGTTTGGAAAGCTGCCTACCAGGCTTTGATGACTTTGTTAATGATGCTAGTCTGAGAAATATATGAGTTTGTGTGTGTGTGTGTGTGTGTGTGTGTACATATATATGTCAATTAAAGTCAGGCATAGTGACACATGCTTATAATTTTAGTACCCAGGAGGCCAACGCAAAGGAATCATAAGTTCAAGGACAGCCTAGGATGTATAGAAAGTCTGTCTCAAAACAAAATAAAATAACTTTAAGTAAACATCATGTTTAGTAAGAAATAACTAGTCTGAGCAAGAAGAATAGCTCAGTGGTAAAGAGCATTTGCTGCTCTTGAGGAGGACCTAAGTTCAGTTCCCAGCACCTATGTTAGAGAGCTCATAAATATGCCCTTAGCTCCAGCGCCAAAGGACCCAATGCCTCCTTCTTGCCTCCCCTGGCACACACGTGCACATGCATGTGTGCACGTGCACACACACACTCAGAGAGAGAGAGAATAAATTTTTAAAAAAGAGAAATAAACAGTTCATTTTGTTTTGAAACAAACGAAAACAAATGCTAACACAGATAATATACCACCCATATTGGCTGTATTTTTAAAAATATTTCCAGATAGTTACACTGTAATAAATAATGACCTTCTGAGAACTCAAAGACCCAAATACAAGGGAGTGTGTTGCAGCAGGCTTAATCAATGTTTAGTGTTGATAGAATGTAAAATCGAAGCTCCAAGGATAGAAATCAAATTGCCTTTCTGCAGAAAGATCCTCAACAATTGAAAAACAGCTCTATAAAACTGGAACAGCTTGATGATTTAGAAAATAGAAACTGCAAAAATATTCTGTAGATCCTAGATATGTCCCCAGTGCTCATTACCTTGTCTGCTTCAGAGTCAAAAGGAAGGGCAACAAAAAGAGACTCAAATTAGTGAGTTTCGTTTTGGCCCTGGGCCACACTGGCTTGAGAATATTAACTAAGTATATCCTGGTCTGAAAATAAATCTTCTGCACTTTTATTTTTAAGCAGGTTTCCTTCTTCATTTCCAAACCAGAATACAGGCATGAAATTACTCATTTCTATCCAAGCTTATTTGATGAATTCTTTAATGAATGGATTTCAATGTTATAGATGGTAAAAATGATGCAGTATAGCCAAGGGAATATTAATTACTGTTTTAAACAATACCATTAAGTTGCTCACCTTAATAATCTCCATTACTTCAGGAATTTTAATTGGACATGTATGGAACTAGAGATCAATGACAGACTGGCAATGTTTCTCTAAGAGACCCTTCTAGATATTTGTCTATGTCCAGGAAATGTCTTGACCTAGCAATAGATTATTGTGATATGCTTTGTCAATAAAAGTTGTGTTATTGTATATTTTCATTGGATTTATTTGCGGTATGTTCGTAAGAATGAAGAATATGACAACTTGAACTTGTCTTGCCTAGAACCCATTTCACGGAAACAGAATGTCTAACTGCTGGGATGGATGCTGAAACCTGTGGTGAAACTGAGAATGTCTTGAACTTCAGAATTAGACAGATGTCAGGTTATGCTCTGTCTTTACTAGTTATGTGATGTTAGTGGCATTTAGCTTCCTTGGACATTTAGTGTCCTCCACACAAGAGGGAAGAAATGACAGTGGTGATGGTGGTTCCAGATGAGTTTTGTGATGCACTTACTACATAACAAATACTGTGTGATTGTGTGTATTATTTGGCTTCTTTTTTTTTAAGATTTACTTATTTATTTTATATATGAGTGCTCTATCTCCATGTTCAACTTTATGCCATCAGATCCCACTATAGGTGATTGTGAGCCACCATGTGGTTGCTAGGAATTGAACTTAGAACCTCTGAAAGAGCAATCAGTGCTCTTAACCATGGAGCTATCTCTCCAACCTGCACTTCTGCTTTTATTACTTCATACTACATTCATTTTTGTTTTTATTGCTTTTTTGTTTTACATCTCAACCAGTTTCCCTTCCTTCCTCTCCTCCCAGTCCCCAACCCCAACCCCATGTACTCCCCTGTTTCTCTTTAGAAATGGACAGGCCTCCCATGGATATCAGCCAGCATGGCATAGCAAGCTGCAGTGAGACTAGGCACCCCCTCTCCTATTAAGACTGGATGAGGCGATCTGGTAGGAGGAAAGGGTTCTGAAGGCAGGCAACAGAGTCAGAAACAGTCCCTGTTCCCACTGTTAGGAGTCAACACAAGAAGACCAAGTTACACAACTGTGACATATAAGCAGAGGACCTAGGTCAGTCCCATACCGACTCCGAAGTTAGTGGCTCAGTCTCTGTGAGCCCCAATGAGCCCAGGTTAGTTGATTCTGTGGGTTTTCTTGTAGTGTCTTTCACACTCTGGCTCCTATAATCCTTCTTTCCCAATTTCCGCTGGATTCCCCAAGTTGTGCCTAATGTTTGGCTGTGGGTCTCTGCATTTCTTTCCATCAGTTACTGGGTGAAGCCTCTCTGATGACAGTTGGGCTGAGCACCAATCTATGAGTATAGCAGAATATCATTATGAATCATTTCTTTGAATTTTTTGGGACAGTTATGTTTGGTTCTATCCCATGTCTCTGGGGGTATCCTGCCTCTGTATCCTGGCCCTCGGGAGTGATCTCCCTCTCAGGGTGTGGGTCTCAAGGTGGGCCAATCATTGGTTGGTCACTCCCACAATTTCCTCACCGTCTTTACTACAACACATTTTGTAGGCAGGAGAAATTATAGGATTATAGGTCAAAGGTTTTGTGGTTGAGTGTGTGTCCCAGTCCTTCCACTGTAAGTCTTGTGTGGTTACAGAAGATGGCCAGTTCAGGCTCCATGTCCTTCATTGCTAGGAGTCTTAGCTAGGGTCAGCTATAGATTCCTGGGAGTTTCTGTTGTACTGGGTTTCTAGTTCATCCCAAATATGCCCCCAGATTCCATTTTTCTCTCTCATTACTCCCTTCCTTCATCCTACTTGATTTTTTTCTGTTCCCATCTCTCCTACCCCATCCAGACTCCTCTCTATATCCACTTATAACTGGGTACATATCATGTTTGTCTTTCTGGTTCTGGGTTACCTCACTCAGGATGATCTTTTCTAGTTCTATCCATTTGCCAGCAAATTTCATGAGGTCATTGTTTTTAACAGCTGAGTTATATTCCACTGTGTAAATATACTATATTTTCTTTTTCCATTCTTCAGTTTAGGGGCATCTAGGTTGTTTCCAGTTTCTGGCTGTTACAAATGAAACTGATATGAACATATTTGAGCAAATGTCCTTGTGATAGGATAGATCATCCTTTGGCTATATGCCCAAGAGCAGTATAGCTGGGTCTTGGGATAGATTAATTCCCAATTTTCTGAGAAACTGCCATATTGATTTCCAAAGTGGCTTTACAAGTTTGCACTCCCACCAGCAATGGAGGAGTGTTCCCTTACTCCATAACCTCTCTAGAATGAGCTGTATTTGTGTTTCTAATCTTAGCCATTCTGACAGCTGTAAGATGGAGTCTCAAAAATAGTTTTGATTTGTATTTCCCTGATGGTTAAGGATATTGAACATTTTTTAAAGTGATTCTTGGTCTTTTGAGATTCCTCTATTGAGAATTCTCTGTTTAAAACTATACCCCTATTTAAAATTGGATTGTTTGGTTTTTTGGTGTCTAGTTTCTTGAGTTCTTCCTATATTTTGGATATTAGCCCTCTATCAGATATGTGAAGATCTTTTTCCATTCTGTAAACTGATATGGGATTCCCCCCGTATGCTGTGAACATGTTTTATTACCATTGGTTAATAAAGAATCTGTTTTGGCCAGTGACTTAGCAGAGTAAAGCCAGGCAGGAAATCAGAACAAAGAGAGAGAAAGAGGGTAGTGGAGTCAAAGAGACACCATGTAGCTGCTGAAGGAGAAAGACACCGCCAGAACCTTACTGGTAAGCCACAGCCTCGTGGTGATACACAGATTAATAGAACTGGGTTAATTTAAGATTTAAAAGTTAGTTCATAAGAAGCCTGAGCTAATAGCCAAATAGTGTTGCAGTTAATATAGTTTCTCTGTGTTTATTCAGGCTGGGAGGCTGGGAAGCAAAGCAGTTTCCTCCTACAGTAAGCTGCCATTTTGTCCTTTTGACTTACAGAAACTTTTCAGTTTCATGAGATCCCATTTGTTAGTTGTCATTCTTATTGTCTGAACAATTGGTGTTCTGTTCATGAAGTTGTCTCTTGTACCAGTGTATTCAAGGCAATTCCCCCATTTTCTCTTCTATCAGGTTCAGTGTATCTGGTTTTTTATTAAGGTCTTTGATCTACTTGGACTTGAATTTCTTTTGCAGGGTAATAGATTTGAATCTACTTGCGTTGTTCTACATGAAGACATGCCGTTAGAGAAGCACCATTTGTTGAAGATGCTTTTTTCCCCCATTGTATAATTTTGGTTTCTTTGTCAAAAATTAAGTGTTCATAGGTGTGTTAATTTACTACTTCTGGGTCTGTGGTTTGATTCCAGTGATCAACCTATCTGTTTTTATGCCAATACTATGTGGTTTTTTTGTTACTATTTCTCTGTAGTACAGTGTGAAATCAGGGATGGATACCTCCAGAAATTCTTTTATTGTACAGGATTGTTTTAGCTATCCTGGGTTTTTCTGTTTTTTTTTTTTTAAACACATGTAGTTGAGTATTGTTCTTTCAGGGTCTGTAAAGAATTGTGTTGGTATTTTAATGGGGATTGCATTTAATCTGGAGATTACTTTTGGTCAGATGGCCAATTTTACTATGTTAATCCTACTGATCCATGAGCATGGGAGATCTTTCCATCTTCTGATATCTTCTCCAGTTTTTTTCTTCAAAGACTTGAAGTTCTTGTCATATGGGTCTTTCACTTGCTTGGTTAGTGTTGCCCCAAGATACTTTATATTATTTGCAGCTATTGTAAAGAGAGTTGTTTCCCTGATTTCTTTCTCGGCCCATTTGTTGTTTCTATATAGGAGGGCTACTGATTTTATTTTGAGTTAATCTTGTATACAGCCACTTCACTGAGGATAGTTATCAGCTGTAACAGTTCCCTGGTAGACTTTTAGGAGTCACTTATGTATTCAATCATATCATCCACAAATAGCAATACTTTGACTTCTTCCTTTCTGATTTGTATCCCCTTGATCTCCTTGAGTTGTCTTATTGCTCTAGCTAAAACTTCAAGTACTATATCACATAGATATGGAGAGAGTGGACAGTCTTGTCTTGTTCTTGATTTTAGTAGAATTGCTTTAAGTTTCTGCAGTTAATTTGATGTTGACTATTGGTTGGTTGCATATTGCTTTTATTATGTTTAGATACATTCCTTGTATACCTGATCTCTCCAAGACTTTTATCATGAAAGCATGTTGGATTTTTGTCAAAGACTTTTTCAGCATCTAATAAGATAATGATGTGGGGTTTTTTTTCTTTCAGTTTGTTTATATGGTGGATTACATTATCAGATTTTCATATGTTGAACCATCCCTGCATCTCTGGGATGAAGCCTATTGATCATGATAGATGATCTTTTTGATGTGTTCTTGGATTTGGTTTGCAAGTAAATTTATTGAGTAATTTTGCATCTATATTCATGAAGAAAATTGATCTGTAATTCTCTTTCTTTGTTGAATATTGAGTGGTTTGGGTATCAAGGCAACTGTGGCCTAATAAAATGAATAAGGCAATGTTTCTTCTGGGTTTTTTGTGGAATAATTTGAGGAGTATTGGAATTAACTCTTCTTTGAAAGTCTGGTAGAATTCTGTGTTTAAACCATCTGGTCCTGGGCTCTTTTTTCCCCTTTTTTTCAGTTGGGAAACTTTTAATGATTGCTTCTATTTCTTTGGGGGTTCTAGGTCTATTTAAATTGTTTATCTGATCTTGATTTAACTTTGGTAAGTGGTATCTATTGAGTAAATTGTCCATTTTTTTTTAATTTTCCAATTTTGTGGAGCACAGGTTTTTGAAGTATGACCTAAAGATTCTTTTGATTGCCTCAGTGTCTGTTGTTACATCCTCCTTTTTGTTTCTTATCTTGTCAATTTGGATATTCTCTCTCTGCCTTTTAGTTAGTTTGAGTAAGGGTTCGTCTATCTTGATTTTTTTCAAAGAACCAATTATTGATTATTCCCTCTCATCTTTTCTTAGGTGTGTCTGCTTCTTATTGTTCTAGAGCTCTCAGATGTGCTGTTAAGTGGTTGGTTTGAGATCTCTAATTTCTTTATGCAGGCACTTAGTGTTATGAACTTTCCTCTTAGCACTGCTTTCATTGTGTCCCATAAGTTTGGGAATGTTGCATACTCATTTTCATTGAATTCTAGGAAGTCTTTAATTTCTTTCTTTATTTCTTCCTTGACCCAGGTTTCTTGTACCTTTATAGACATGCCCTTCTTTAGAGGTTAAGAAAATTTTCTTGTATAATTTGGGGTTTTGAGCTGAGATTCTTCTTCTTCTCTTCCTGTTATTCTTAGGTTTGGTCTTTTCATGATATCCCAGATTTCCTGGATGTTTTGTGTTGGGGGGGTTTTAGATTTAACATTTTGTTTGATGAATCTATTTCTTCTATCATATCTTCAATGTCTGAGCTTCTTTCTTCCATCTCTTGTATTTTATGGTGGGGCTTGCATCTGTAGTTCTGTTCACTTACCCAGGTTTTCCATTTCCAGAATTCCCTCCGTTAGTGTTTCTTTATTGCTCCTATTTCGATTTTTAGGCCTTGAATAGTTTCCTTTGCCTGTTTGTTTTTTCTTGGCTTTCTTGGATTTCTTCCAGTTTTTTTGTTTTGTTTTTTTTCTCTGTTTCTTTAAGGGAGTTTTTCATTTCCTCTTTAAGCACCTCTATCATCTTCATAAAGTTGGTTTTAAGGTCTTTTTTTTCCTTCAGCTTCGTTGGAATATTCAGGTTTTGTGGTCGTAAGATAGGTGGGATCTGGCGGTGCCATATTGCCATAGCTACTGTTAATTGTTTTCTTACACTGGCATTTAGGTATCTGGGTTTGGGATGACTAGGTCTAGGTCCTGATTTCTGAGTTTGTCTTTGTTGAATGGGTGTTTTGTTCCTTGGTTTCTATTTCTTCTTTGGTTTCCTAGTCTTTGTGGCCTGGATTTCTGATGGCTGGTGTGACCTCTAATCTAGTAGGGCGTGTCTGTACATGTTGGGAGCTGGCCTTCTGGTGTTAGCATGGCCTTCTGTGCAGTGGTGAGGGGGCTCTTTGGTCTTCTGATTGGTGTGGTCTGCACCTGAGCAGCTTAAGTCTGTTCTGACTGATGTGGCCTGTGCCTGAGTGACAGAAGTCACCAGCAGCAAGTGAGTGATCAGCTGGAATCCCCGGTGTGGGCTGTGGGAAGGGTCTTTGGGAACAGAATCTAGTGATTAGGGCAGTTCAGCTGGCAGGCAGGTCAGTCACCTGTTTTGATTCCATGCTGCATTTATTATCCAGCAACCCATGAGGTATAAATAAATTCTTAACCAATATATATGTGTGTCAGAAATTACTTTTAGCTGTATAAACCTTTTGTGATGTGTTATGTAATATGTATTCATATACACATATACATGCATGCACATTAAGAACATATACTTATTGCCAAGCAGTGTGGTTCACGAGCATTTATCTCATTTCATCCTCAAAACAGCACCATGATAAAGATTACAATAGAAAATTCTTAGTAAGTACATACAGAGAAAGACAGAGAGAGGAATTTTTCAGATGCTAACATCACTGTTTCTACCTTTACTTCTGCTCACCTGAGACCAGTCACAGATCTAGCTAGATTCTAACTCAGCTCTTGTAGTGTAGAGGTGAGACTCTTGGGGAAGTGTATAGAGCCCCACAGACGGGGGCATCAGTTCTGCATCCAGGACCGTGTGGTTCCTCCCACTGCAGGTTCTGTGTATGTGTTCGCTCCCTTCTTAGTGCTCTGTCGTCCATCCTCATGGGGGACGGCACTCAGACTCTTAGATCTAGTTTCCACCTTTAGGTGATTCTTTTTACAGACACAGCATTGGTAGTGGCCTTTGTTAAGCAAGTTTGGTTGTGCTCATCACAGTAGTGAGGACTGAATGGCGGGAATAAATCTGCCATCACTGGTTATGGCAGCTTCATTCTAGTGCTTTCCTGATCTGGGCTGTTTTAACATGATTTCAGAATTTTTTTTCCCCACATGTAGTTAACAATCTGAATGACACATTCTTTATAATACCACACTAATTCTGTCCATTACATCACTTAATTTATAGGAGTGCTAACACCAAAATCGATAAACATTATTTCTAAAATGTCAAGAGTGTTAATCACTGATGTGATTTTAAAAAAAAGCTTCTAGAGTGTGTCTGCACGGAGCCCACTGCTGCGCTGTTGTTGGGGCACACCTAACTGGAGCTGCAATGTGGAAGACTTAAATCATTAAGACTCTGTCAACTTTAAAAATGTGTGTTGGGAGCTATTTTTAGCTTCACGGAATCTTTTGTGCCATATTGTGGAATTCTGTTAGCAGAGAAAGGGAGAGACTACATGTCTCAGAGAAGATTGTTTCAGGTTGTTTTGAGACATATCAACAGTTGCTAAGGAACCATCTCTAATGCTTCTGGGAAATTCTGTAATACTTCGCTTAGAAATTGAGAGAGATTTTTTTTATGGAGAAAATCTTCTTGGACAAGGAAAGCATATGAAGGGTGATATTAGGGAACAGTTTCAAACTGAAAAAAATATTTTAAAGTTTCCTAGAAGATTGAGTTTAAATGGGGCTTCCTAGCACCGTATAATCTCCTCTCAAGGAATCCTGGAAGCCTTCATTTACATCTGATTTTAGAACAAGTAGCATTTTAAAATCTGGTCACATTTCAGTTTATTTTCCTGATTGATGCTTTAAAATGGAGATTAGCACTTCTTTTCACATGGAGAATTAATTAGCATGCTAGGATGGTGGTTTCACTGATTTCATCTCCTGTTAGTGAAAAACTATATCAGTAGTAAACATTTTATAAGCTCTTGACTGTTTCTAGACCCTGCATAGACAGTCTTGTCATCTAATGGACAGTTTCCTCTTTTCACGTGGCTTTGTGGAAAGTGAGAAGACGGTCACAAGCCAGCTTTTGGGAGGTGGGTGTTGCTGGGGGAGTCAGGTTAGCATCTTTCTTCAATTCCCTTTCATGATCCTTGTGAGGACTATTGGGCCAGTGACTGGTAACATCTTCATGTCCATTAACCCTTATATACCTGGCCAAACAGGAGGTTGCCCTTTCATGGGAACATTGCTTTGAGACAAAATAATTTTAACTAAACTGTTTAATCTACAGGTTTTATTACTTCTGGATTTACTGAATGGTTGTGACTTTGTGCTGAATTGGCTGCTGTCTCCATAGGATAAACTGTCGGTCATCACCATCCATCATATAAAATAGTAACATGTAGCTAGCTGTGCTGTCTCATGCTTGAAATCCCAGCATGCAGGAGGCTGAGTCAGGAGAATCACCACAAGTCTGAGACCAAATTGAATTTCATGAGTTTCAGTACAGTCTGGGCTACAGAATTAGATTGTGGAGCACAACATGTTATGGGGGCAAATGTTCTTTGCATATATGGATGAAAACTTAGAAATGTTTGTTTGTTTGAGACAGGGTTTCTCTGTATAGCCTTGGTTGTCCTGGAACTCACTCCATAGACCAGGCTGCCCTTAGACTCAGATCTGCCTGTCTCTGCTTCCCAAGTGCTGGGATTAAAGGTATGTGCCACCATCACCTGGAAAACTTCAAATTCTTAATTTTAGGTACCTACCTGTAGATGAATTCTATTCAGACCACACATTTGAAGCCATGGTAAATGTCTGACAACATATGGAAATATAGGATGTAATTAATGCTCCTTACTCCCAGGTTAGGATAGAGCTAATGAAATAAGGAGTAGCAGAACAAAATAGCTAAGGACGTTAGATTTAAAGCCAAAGCTGGGATATGAGGAGATGTTGGCTTGCCCTGGCAGAGGGCCTGGGTTCAGTTCCCAACATGTGTGTAGTGGCTCACAGCTGTCTGAGTCCCGTTCCAGAGGATAGGATGCCCTCTTATGGATTCTGAAGGCACTGCATGCATGCTATACACTTAAACACTTGCAGGCAAAACTATTCATACATATAAAATAAAAAATAAATAAAGCCAAAATTGGCTGGGTCTCATACTAGGTTTCCCAAATGAATTGTCAAACCTGGAGCAAGAGCAAAATACTGAGCCTTTCTGTGCCTCAGTTTCTTTACCTGTAAAATGCATTAAGATCTCACCAAGTTGCTTCATAAACTAATAGGACCTAGAGCATAGTATGTAGTCACACACCATACATATTAGTTGTTTCTGATATTAATGACCTTACCTCAAGTTGATAATAAACCTAGTATTCATTAAATTATTTTCCAGATTTAAAGTTAACTATATTATATAGTTTGTGGAGTAATTCAAATAACAAATATTGTATTTATATAGAGACCCATGGCTTTTATCCTGTGAAGCAGTCATCATTTGGTGGGCCATCTGTCAGTGATCATGGTTTTATAGAAATCCACCACTGAGGTGAATAACTACCCATGTGGACTCTCAGGATCTCTGAGGCTCATTGACTATGCAGTTACACCGGTGAGCACAGAACTGTGCGTGCCAGGATCATAGGCCACAACACTCTTTCAGGTTTCAAAGAAATAAGTGTCACTCTTAAGAAATTTAGTCACACCATCCCTAATACAGTCATAAGACTAGTGTTGTAATTTGTATGGCATATACTTGGTTTTAACAAGGCATTTAAGTCTGTTAAGCAAGTTGGAGGGTTCGAAAATCCTGCAAAGACAGGCTATGTGGGGAGTTTTATAAGCAGCATTTATTTACTCTGTAAAGAAATGATGGTGAGAGTTATAGATGCAGACAAGAGATAGCAAATGCATTTACAGTGACTAATAGCACCGAACAAGGCTGCATTCATACACCATTATCATTTGCTATCTCGTTTTGTTTGTTTAAGATGCCCTTTGTCGCCTTCAAAGATTGAAATTCCATTTTAAGCTTGAAGGTTAGGTCAGATAAGAATGCATCCAATCTCTACTGTATGCAGATGGTAAAAGCAAATTATTAGTTGGAATATGAATAATCTTATTACATACTGTCTGCATGCCAGTGTCTGCGCACTTGCGGCTGTGGGCAGAATGATGAATGACACTGGTTAGGCGGCTGCTAAGCTGTGCGTCACTTTAGTCAGATTATCAATCCCTAAGCAGAGAGAGAGTCTCTGAAATTTCTCTGGATCACCCCTGAGTGTTAGAGATAAGTTTCATCCTCTTAGTACTGTCACCTCTTGCAGTCAATCATCAATAACTAACAAATAGAGATTTATGGTGTTGGCATAAAAGGCTCCATGAGAGACATCACTGTTTGTGAAACAGAAAGCTATAGACTGAGCTCTTTTCTACAAATATGGGTAATAATACATAGATGATACAGAAGAACTGCTCAATAATAATAAGTTACTATTGATAATAGAAGCATGTAATGAGGCTGAAGAGATGGTTCAGTGATTAAAAGCATGTAGTACTCTCGCAGAGGACCCTAATTCATGTTCCAGCACCATGTTGGACAGCTTACAATTCTCTGTAACACCAGTTTCAGAGAGATTAAATGCCTCTGGCCCCTGAGACTCCTGTATTCACATTATGCTCACACACACACACACACACAGAGAGAGAGGGGGGGGGGAGATACATGTAATTTAAAATAACAAGAAATTTTTATAAAAAATACTACATAATGCCACAATGAAACCTTTATAGTCTTGTACAGGTGGTTCAAGTTGTATATGGTAAAGTCACATGCCATTGAAAGAGATTATAAATAGGGATGGTTTTAAAATGTGCTTTTTAAAGATTTATTTATTTTCATTTTATGTTCATAGGTGCTTTGTCTGCATTTATATCTATATACCATATGTGTGCACTACCTGCAGAGGCCAGAAGAGGGCTGGGATCACCTGGGATGGGAGTTTCAGCCACTATATGGGTGCTAGGAACCAAACCCAGTCCTCTGGAAGAGCATCCAGTGCTCTTAACCACTAGCTACTTCTCTAGCCCCTAAATGTGTTTGTAGTTGAGTTAGAATACACCACTTCCTTTTCTCCCTTTCCATCCTTTCCTCCTCCAGTCCTGACTAGCTACCCTCCATTGAACCCCTCCTGTGCCCCTGCACTCCAGTTGATAGTCTCTTTTTCTTTGATTATTATTATTATTGTACAAATAATACAATTTACTAAGTTTATTTTTGTTGTGTATATATGGCCTCAGGACTGATCACTCTGCATTGGATAACCAATAAGGGGGCTCACCCCTGGGAGAGGTTAATTCTCCTTCTCCCAGAAGACATAGTTGCCTTTAGTTAAAAGAGACCTTTTTTGTGAAATGGAGAGAATTTTTTTTCAGGTAGAAAGGCCAGCACTGCAGAAAGGAAATGCTAGCCATATTGGTAGCAGGGGGAAAACCATGTTCAGAGTATATAGTGTGTGCAAAGTCAGCCTTCTGTAACTGGGACAGCATACCTATGAGGATAAGCAGCAGCAGGTCAGGTATGACTAGATGCAGAATAGTCATAGGTCGGGAGAATATAAGCAACACAAGAACCATTGTTGTTGTGTTTGCTAGCAGGTGTTTGGAACTTAGATTATGCTTTGGCATGTGATAGCTACTCAGTAGAGCCTTCATTATATTCTGTGATTAGGAATATTCTAAAAGACAGGATAGAAAAATTGTCTGGACCAGTTGCAGGAAAAATAGAAGACTATATAATTTAAACTTTGGTGTAGAAATTTTACCCAGGTCACATATTTCCCAGGCAAAACCCACAAGATCAGGAATTATCCTGTGACCCACAGCTCTGATTGGCTGTTGAAAGGGGTTTATGTTCCCAAAGGGGCTGTGATATAAGTAATGATTTTTGAACAGGGGAGTGACATTGAGTTAGTATTTGAGTTTCTGTGTTGAGTAGGGAAAGAGAAAATGAAGAGGCCAGAGCAGAGAAGGCTGGGGGGAGATGCCTGTTAGAGTCTTGCTGGGACTGGTTGTCCTCCAATAGGTGAAGAGAAATGGGGATGTTTGGTGGAAGCTATGCTTTGGGGGAGTGTTAGGGATATTCGATAACACTGTGAACCCCAAGTTAGTATTTGCATTAATTGAATAAAATTAATCTTAGGTCAGGAGGCAGAGTTAGCAACTAGTTAACAGAAAGTAATCATAGAGCATCAGAGGGCTTCTGGGAGAGAGAGAGAAAGAGAGAGAGAGAGAGAGAGAGAGAGAGAGAGAGAGAGAGAGAGAGAGAGAGAGAGAGAGAGAAGGAGAGTAGTAGGGAGGGATCTTGAGTGGTGGGCCCTTTCTGTTTTGGTGGAGGGAAAGAATGAACTTTTTGGGAGATGCCAGCAAGGAGAGAAGGCTAGCTAGCTGCTACGCAGACTCTCTGAGCTAGCAGGTTTTCACCCCAGCCTTTGAATCTCGACTCTTATTCATAAATAAAACAATAGAGATTTAGTCAAAGCTATGTTTAGTGGCAGCGACAGAGCTGGTGCCTGCAGGAACAGAATTCCCACCAGGCTATGGCCTGAGCAGCCTGGCCACTGCCAGAGAAGCAAGCTGTTAACTGCAGAGTTGCTTTTGCTGACTGGAATAGCAGTAGATTAAGGTGCAGGTACTGTGTCAAAGGTAAAACAACAGGGAGATGCTGACAAGTGGTTTGAAGAAATGAGGAAGTGGGAACAATGAAGTGAAAGTAGTTTTTGAAGCAATCTATCAATAAACATGAGCTTACTAGGTCTCTCAAGACTTCCTGTGAGGTGCTGGTCCTGTCACAATGGGGAGTCCATGTTCCCGGAAGTCCTGATTAGGCTGGAGGGATGCTCACCTTCACCTTGTTAAAGAAAGATCTCTCTGTGTGTTGTAAACTTGTGAGACTAAAAGAATGCTAAAATTAGATATTTTCCAAAATTACATGTTTTTTTTATATTTATTTTATTTATTATGTATACAATATTCTGTCTGTGTGTATGCCTGCAGGCCAGAAAAGGGAACCAGACCCCATTACAGATGGTTGTGAGCCACCATGTGGTTGCTGGGAATTGAACTCAGGACCTTTGGAAGAGCAGTCAGTGCTCTTAACCACTGAGCCATCTCTCCAGCTCCCAAAATTACATGTTTTAAACTTTTTGTTTTATTCATGGAAACATATTTCTTCAATATTTGGGTATTGCCTTATGGCAGATATGCAGATGTTTAGTCAATGGGCACAATAATTAAGTCCTGGACATTTTCAATGTGAAAACATCCCAAGTAAAAGATTCCAAGATTTGTGAATTCAAGAATTCAACGGCCTCATTGCAAGTGCAAAGTAGTTTGTCTAGATCATGTGGAAGAAGAATGTTGTAATCTTGAAAACTCACTAATAGCAGCTGACTGCTGCAGTACCTCAGGTAATGCAAAGACTGGATAGCTGTACCATTAGCACCATTAGAAGTCTTCATTCATGTTTACCTCTGATCACATAAATCAGCAGAGGAAAGAAACGTCCTGGGTTTTAAGTTGACCCACCCAGATGTTTGGAAAACAGCACCAAGAAGGCCTTGTGGGAAAGAGATGCTTCTTACAGGAAAAGCACCTTGCTTTTCAGGCAGATTCCACATTAGCCAGCTGTTGCTTCTTAGATCTGCCGTAAAGGGTCTCAGAGCGAATGGCCTTGGCTCTTGGAGAGATCGGGTGGCTGTTGTTCTGGCTGTGGTCTCCACCACCTTAGCTTATGCCAGGCTCTCACAGCCTGGTGTCTTCTCTGTCTGTTTCCCCATCATCAGCTGTCGCCGTGCCTATGGAGTGGTGGATGGCTCTCTGGCGGTCTCTGGTGGCAAATGCTGTACTTGTTTCCAGAAGGACCAGCCCAAGACTGACTCTATTAAAGAAAAATTGAATAACAAAGAGCACATATACTAAAGTTCCCTGTTGTGAACCTAAATGCACCTAAGTTACACTTGTCTCCAGCTATAACTCAGAAGTGTCACAATACTGTAGACACTGTTCACTAGTGTCTTAGAGTGAGTGTACATATACGGTGTGTAAACTCAGAAGTGTCACAGTACTGTAGACACTGTTCACTAGCATCTTATAGTGAGGGTGTGTATGGTGTGTAAACTCAGAAGTGTCACAATATTGTAGAAACTGTTCACTAGTGTCTCAGAGAGAGTGTGTACATGGTGTGTAAAGCTCGCTCCTTGGTCGAAGGGAAAGAATTAATCATTTAAAGTCAATTCATGGTGTGTGGGCATGTGTGTCCAGACTCTCGAAGCTGACATTTCTCTAATTTTTCTAACAGGCAGTTCCCAGCATGTGCCTGCATGTTTGTGTGTTTTGTCATTGTGTTGTTAGCGTTCGGGTTGCACCCACCATCAATATGATCATTAAATTTTTAATTATTATAGTCATTGATGTCCAAATTTCCAGTTTACAAACTTCCGTGAACAAATGAATTGGAGATATTGATTTGTTATATTAAAGAGAGCTAATATGTGTGTTTCAATGCATATATTAGCAGACTGCATCAGAGTTCATTTCTCATCTCTCTCCATTTTTTTTCATTTTAAATCTTGATAGACCATGTATAATCAGTGAAATAAATATCATCCATTAGTGAGCTTGGTCCTCCCTGAAGTATTTGTATTCTAAACAATCCTATTACCAAAGCATTATTTTGATACTTTATTAAAAGTCCTGCAGCTCTCACATCGCTATACTCAAACACAGCTTTGCAATTAAAGTTATAATAGGAACTTTATTACAATGATATAGAACTCGTATCATCCTAATAAAAGTTCCTGTACACAGCGATGCTTTAATAATGCTGTTTCTGTTACAGTGATTCCTTAGTAATGGAGCTTCTCTCGTGGCAACTTCATTATTAGGAAATGATCTCAGTAATAGAAATGCAAATAAAGATTTTGAAAGGAGCGTTTTATGCATGGCTCTATTATTGACCTGCTGTCTTTTCATGCATTGCATATCGTCATTATAAGCCAACCATGTAGATTATAGTTATGATTATTGCCATCCTGTTACATTTTAGCTTGAGTCCTTCCATATTGACATTGGCTGTCATTTTAAGATAAAATTCAGGGGTTAAGAGAATTTAAATTTTAATTAAAATTTGTTTCTAAGGCATTAAAATGATTCACAAACTTTCTCTAACTTTTATTGTGTTAAAGATTGAGTAGACTGTTGCCATTTAAAATGGGATGTTCCCTTGATGTTCACACTGTTTTCTCAGTGAATATAGAAGAATGAGAGTTTTCATTTCTATATCTCTCAATAAATCTTCCTGAGAAGACACTCATGGTCAAGATTTTCCTTCCTACTGCCCCACTGGCCTTCAGTAAGTGCACAGAAATCACATTGTACATCAGCCCCTTGCCAGGGCACGGAGCAAACAGAGTAAACTTGGCAACTTCTTTTATGGCACCCGTGTTCTAAATTATATTTCTAAGTATAAGAGAGCAGAGGGTGTAGGTAAGTGTCTCGGATGTGGAGACAGAGCCCCTAGAAGTCATTTAAGCTTTCTTCTCCTTATTCTGCATCATAATGTGGATGATCATAGTAGCATATTGAAGTGATTATATTGATTTATACACATATGAAAACCTATGTGCTGCATAGAAAACATTTATGTACTAATGAAAAGTATGTACCAATACTTATATACACTATATAATGCTGTTTGCTTGTAATTTCCAAAATTACTTTTACTTTGTATGGTTTCTTATTTATTAAATTGTAAATAAAGTTGTTGTTTTCATCAATTAGTACTAGTGAACATTTTAATGACAATTAAATTAGATACTCAATTCAACGTTTTCTGAAAAAAATCACAGAGAAATATAAAACTGTGTTCTCCACATATATATTTAAATGTTTTTAATTTTACATAAAAATCAATAAAAATATTTTAAACATAAAATACACATTAAGATAAAAAAGCAGAATGGAAATATAACAGAAGAAAAATAAAATATTTAAGTGTTTATATGTTCTTCAATGAATTATGGTAGGTATTTATTTTCAATTGATTTTATCTAAGAGACATATGATAGTTACATTTATAAATTTGTACAGTGCATAGAAAATGAGACATTATATGCACAAATTTGCTTTCATTTTTATTTCATACTATGCTTCATGTTGAAAGTTTGGATGCTACCTTATTAGTGGGTAAATTTCATATCAGCATAGCAAATATACAATTTTGTATGCTGATATCTAGACTTAATGTTCCTTTTTAAATTTTTTGTTACATTTCAGTTTTTATTATTGTTTGTGTGTGGGTCTAGCAGTCAGAGGACAGCTGGTGGGGATCAACTCCCTCCTTCTACTGTGTTGTTCCCAGGATCAAACTCAAGTGGTCGTGCTTGATGGCAGCTCATTCAGCATCTGAACCATCTCACCAGTCTCCCCCCACCCTTAATATTCTTTTTCAGACCCTCCCCAGGGTAAATAGTTTTTCTGAGGGATGTGTTAGCATTCTTGCCATATTTGTACCAGCCAGTGCAGGAACTCGGGTGAATATGAACTTCAGTTAATTTGATTTGCTATGGTTTGTGTATTCCTACAGCCTTTGAGACCCAGCCAGCAGCTTGTCAGGGACTCACGTCAGAAAATGCAAGCCTGTTCTTGGAAACTAGAATCTTGAAACTTACTGTTTCTAAAAAGTCCCTGCCTCTTGCCCTGCCTAGTCAGAAAAAGTGCCGTACTTTATATATTTACAAGTATTCAGGACAGTTGAGCCCTGCCCCAGTCACTAACTCTTCTCACTGTGTTACTTTGCAAAATGTCAGTTGTTTCTGGGTTGTGTCCTGTGATTAAGAAAATAGTGGCATAAAGCCTAAGCTTATAAAAGATTCTTCATGATGTTGATATAAACATTTCAGAGTTATAATATTAAGACAGTGTTGTGGTGGTGCTTGGCTATAACCCCAGCACTCAGGAGGTAGAGATAGGTGGATCTCTGTGAGTTTGAGACCAGCCTGGTTTACAAAGTGAGTTTCAGGACTCTTACACTGAGAAATTCAGTCTTGAAAAATGAACAAACAAAAAAGACAGTGTTACTTTAAAATAAGCAGGGACTGGAAAGAGGTCTATATTGTGGCAACCTAAGTTAACGAATCTTTTGGAGGGCAAGACAATATAAATATCCCTACTGTCTTAACTCATTCATAAATGCTATTACAAGGAGATAACCCATAAGTAAGAGTATGTGAATAATGTGTAATTCACATTATAAATGGAAAATTAGTCAAAATTTTAATTGTGGAATTATGTTTGCGCTATGATTTATTAGCAAGATGGACTATTATGTAGGGGAAGTTGCAATGACCATTCAAAATATAGAAAAATATGTGTGAAATAATGTTAAGAAGTAGGAGGACATTTTTGGTCACAAACATATTCATTATGTACATAGCTGTTACAGACAGGTAAGTAGTTAGGTAAGGACACACTTACATACTTATCAGTAAGAACTGAGCAGGATTCCGCCTCCAGGGGAAGGAGGAGAAGGCTGAAGGGTGCCCAGTCTGAAGCTCTGCGGAGCTTGACGATTGGGAAGGAGACAAGAATGGTGAGCCTGGTGCTCAGCCTCTAAACCAGGCTCCCTCTCACGTGCTCATGCAGAGCACGTCTACTTCTTGGCATCAGCTTCTTTCTGGATCCCAAACTCTCTCAGGTTTCTAGGCTTTCTTATCTAGAAAATCCAACTAAAGCAAAATTATAAAAATCAGGCCTTGCCAGGCGAAGGTGGCACATGCCGTTAATCCCAGCACTCTCGAGGCAGAGGCAGGTGGATCTCTGTGAGTTCAAGACCAGCCTGGTCTACAGAGTGAGTTCCAGGACAGCCAGGGTTGTTACACAAGAAATTCTATCTTGAAAAAAAAAGGGGAAAAAATCAGTTATTAAATTTCAGCAGAGATTATTTTAAAAAAATTAAAGTGATTGTGAAATGAGCTGAAGCTTTATTTTTATCTGTACATTGTTATTATTATTACTATCATTATTGTTTTATCATTTTTATTTGATACAGGGTTTTACTTTGTAACTCAAGCCAGCCTTGAACTCATGGTCTGACTGCCTCGTGATGTATACTTAGTTCCACTCAGGACTTAAGGCCAGAGGACTGCTTCAAGTTTGAGGCCAGCCTCAACTACATAATGGAACCCTGTCTCAAATAAAGATAGGAAGGAAGGAAAGAAGTTGTAATCCTTGCCCTTATGTATCCATATCCCTTTATGTGCTTGCTTGCAAAATACTAGTATGCAATTGTCTCAAAAGCTCTAAATGTAAAAACTGCCCGACAATACATCTGTAGCCTGGACTCCAAGGCGGCACACTTCCTCTGATGGCATTGTTTCTGCCCCTGGACTCCAAGGCGGCACACTTCCGCTGACGGCATTGTTTCTGCCCCTGGACTCCAGGGCGGCACACTTCCGCTGATGGCATTGTTTCTGCCCATGGACTCCAGGGCGGCACACTTCCGCTGACGGCACTGTTTCTGCCCCTTGTTTTTAATTATTAGTACTCAGGAAAATGGGGAAGATATCTCATGGAGCTAAATGTTTATGGGTTTACCTAACAGTTTTTATTTTTGAAAGGGGTAAACCGATTCTGCAATGAGATGATCACATCTCTGGTAATTTTCTTTTTGAAGTGTCTTTGAGACAGCTTCTAAAGAGAAAAACTAATTTTAGCTCAACAAAATCCCCAGGAATGTGCTCCAGGGAAGAAGGGGGAGAGGGGTATATTATTATCAGTGAGGTGAGGAGCAAGAGAAACTGAATAATTGCCAGGAGCCTGGGCTCCGACAGGATTCTCTTACTAGAAATTTACACAGATTATATATCTAAAGAGAACCATCGTGGTATTGTAGAAACTGATCTTGAAGATCCATCAGTATTTTTTCTATTGCTTTCAAATTCCACTTGACACCCTTCTAAAAAGTAATAATACTAATAGTCTGCTATTTTATTTTATTTTGTTAACAAAATTTCTTCTTTGTAATAGCTATTAAACATTGATATCTGGCTATCAAGAAATTAGAATGTTTATATGAATTTGTTCCTAAAAATCTAGAATTTTCTGATTATCCATTGCTAAATTCTCTGATATACCACCTCAAAAATGGTGTCACTACTTTAGCATGTATCTCAGGCTTACTAACCAAATATTGCCACCATTCTGAAACACAGTACAAGGGAAAACAGAGAACTGATGCTTGGAAAAGGCGGGCTCAGAGCTGCTTTACTGTAAAACAAAAATAAAATGAATGTGCCCCCTATTCATCATTTCATGCTTAAGTTCTGTGTTTAGTATCGGCAGACTTAGCATTGGAAACCCTAAGTGCTGCCTTTTTGTATTTCAGATATATATGAAATATATATGTACATATATACATATATATATTGTGTATACACAGATATATATTGTAAACAAAAATAAACCCATATATTATGTATTGCATATACACATGCTTATATTTATTGTGTATACAGAGACATATACTGTATATACATAGACACATATTGTATACACACACACACACATTTAGTTTTATCATACTGGGGATTGAAGCCAAGCCTTTTGCTGTTAACCAAGTGCTCTACAGTGAGCTATATTCCCAAGCCTAGTTCTTGCTCTAAATCTCGACATGGTTCTTGACTCTTCTGCTTTCTATGACCTTGTGTAAGTCATTCCTCTGAGCAAATTTCTACAAAATGGGAAGAATGCTGTTTATGGTATTTTGAAATTTTAAATTAGATGACTTGTATTGGTATAGAGTTTTGATTTCTTCCTTTTAGTGATCAAATAGCAACATCTGTATTTCTAGTCAGCTAAATTTCAGACCCATATCCCATCCATGCTGTATTTACTGTGGTATCCCTAACTTTCCATGATTCTCCTTTCTGACTCACCTATGATCCATTTTTTTAACCAGTAGTCAGTAAAAACCAGGTGTCATTCATCAATTACTTCCCATTATATTTAAGAGCAGGATGCAGTTTTCTTCTTGTGGCCTGAGGGCTGTTGGACCCTGCCTTCCTTTGGAAATTGTTCTGTCTTCCCTCTCTCAAAATATTCTAATCATACAACCTGCTTCTGCTCCCTTAACACGTGCCATCTGCTCCTTTCTCATTCCTGAAAATATTTTCTTTAAGTTTCAAATGTCTTTAAAGTAGCTTTTAGAAATACACGAAGTATATAGTGCTAATGCCTTTAGAGAAGACTAATTAGGAAACTAACAAACTAACACACAGGTTGCTTTGGTGACATTCTCCATGTTTGTTTGTTTGTTTTTATATACTCACTTTCAGGTTAGTTTGTTATTTGAGTTTTAAAAAGTCTTGAATTAAAAATAAAATTGCTACTGCATACCTATAGTTCCAGCACTTGGAAGATGAAGGCAGAGTATTAGAAATTCAAGGTTATTCTCAACTATATAGAGAGTTTGAGGCCATCCTGGGCTACATAAGACAATCTCACAAATGAAAATAAATTCTAGGCTGTTGTGGGATAATGCTTTCGTACATTGTAAGGATTTGTCACTCATATTGGTTTAATAAAACACTGATTGGCCAGTAGCCAGGCAGGAAGTATAGGCAGGACAACCAAACTAAGAGAATTCTGGGTATAGGAAAGGTCAGATACAGTTGCCACCCAGATGCAGAGGAAGCAAGATGAGAAGGTACCAAGCCACGTGGCTAAACACAGATAAAGAATTATGGGTTAATTTAAGTTGTAAGAGCTAGTTAATAATAAGCCTGCGCTAATAAGCCAAACAGTTTATAATTAATATAAGCCTCTGTGTGTTTCTTTGGGTCTGAATGGCTGCACGACTGGGTAGACAGAAACTTCCATCTACACTAGGCAGTTTTTCTTCCTGTTAAATTATGCACCTGACTTGAGTTTGTTCTGATATGAGGATAAATCTGAAGGATTTGTCCTCTGGAACACATTCTTATGTTAAATAACTTAGCAGCCTGTTACCCTCAATTTAAAATGAAAATGTTTTCAACTTTTACTTGTTCCTAGGGTAGTTCTTTCTTTTTGTCTTAAAGACAAATTATTTAAAATTTACCTTTTTGTTCCCGTTAACCTCTTTTTATACTGATCTCACTCACTGAAGGAGTTTCAGAAGAAACTCACATGTTGGAAACCCTGGTCCCTGAGCTGCCCTTTCTGGAACTAATCACCCTATTCTGTCTGAAGTCCAGGTGTGTTCGTTGTTTTCCAGTTACATAGAAAGCTCCAGAAAGGCTGGGATCCTCTGCCCCCAACTCACTTTCTTACTTTTGAAAGGGAAGGGATACATCCTTTTTCTCTCCTCATAAACTGGTGCTGACAGGCTAACAAGAAGATAGACTAATGGGAAACTTATAAATGGCATGATGTTGGTAGTTTAGTCTCTAACCGCACAGAGGGAAGCCTGTCTAGCGAGGCCCGCAGAGTCCGTGAGAGTTGGGAGCCTAGGAATACCATTTTAAGAGAAGGTGATTAAACATTTCAAAGTAACAAGAAGAATGGAAAGAACTGGCTTTCCAGGGAAATAAATTGTAGGGGAACATGAGAAGAAACTAATGGGAGAGCATCTTTTAGTCAGGGCTTTCTGCAGACTCACTCCAGTGCCAACTTCCTGCCATTACAGTGGCTGTGAGGGGTGGTTCAGCAATTAAAAGCCCTGGCTGCTCTTCCAGAGGACCCAGGTTCAAGTCCCAGCATCCACATGGAAGCACATCTGTCTGTAACTCCAATTCCAGGGGATCTGTCACCCTCACTCAGACATAGATAATGGCAAAACACCAATGTACGTAAAATAAAGTTAAATAAATTATTTTAAGAAAAATGAAAGGAGAAATGCCTTCATAGCGAGATCTTAGCACTGGGGGAAAGGAAACGATTCCTTCATTGTCTTAGTGCCAAGTGGCATATTTGGGAGAGGTATATTTCGATCCTACCCACTTGCCCTCTCTTTGACAGCCTTCCCTAGCCAGAAGGCAGGGCCTGCTTATAGAGGTGAGTTTAGAGTACTTGGTCTGCAGGGTAGGTGCCACACTCGCTGCAGAATCTTTCTGTACCCTGGAGCCATTAACCTTTGGACTTAGCTCACCCTACAGCCCATGCATGCATCCATATTGCAGACTACCTCTGGCACAAGGTAGGAGGATACAATAGGAACTGAGTGTTACTCTGTACATTTGAAAGGAGCAGGCAAACTTTGAAGAAAAAAAAAGGGGGAGGAAGGCAAAGCAGAGACTTTGAAGTCAAACCTTAAACTTGATAGTCAGCTGGAGAAATGACTCAAGGGTTAAGAACGTAGGTTGCTCTTTCAAAAGACTTGGTTTCAGTTCCCAGCACCCACATGGTAGCTCACAAGCCTCTATAACTCTAGGCCCAGGGGATCCAAAACACACATGTTGTACAGACACACATAGATGGAACATCCATTTACATAAAGTAAAAATAAAGGTTGAAAACATTTAAAAATAAACAAAGAAGAAGGAAGAAAATAGCTAGGTGTTGGTGGCACACACTTTAATCCCAGCACTTGGGAGGCAGAGGCAGGTCAATCTCTGTGAGTTTGAGGCTAGCCTGGTCTACAGACTGAGTTCCAGGATAGCCAGGGCCACACAGAGAAATCCTATCACAAACAAACAAACAAACAAAAAACCTCAGATAACCTTGGTAAAGATAACTGGCATCTCTTAAGATTTTTTCCTTACTTTTAACAATAATCATGTATCTGTCATTTAGAATTACTACAGTTGAGTATCCTTATAGTGTTCAGTGCACATAGTGATTTGTATTATTTCCAAAGGACTCCAGTATCTACAGGCTCCCCAGGTCCTACCTCCCCTGGTAAAATTGCCACTGGTGGTACACAGTGGCCTGCTAGAGTAGCTGTTCTTCAACTGTGAGTTGCAACCCTTTTGAGGGTTGCAGAAGACTAACAGAAAACCTAGGCATTTACATTACAACTCATAGCAGTAGCAACATTGCAGATATAAAGTAGTGGCAAAAATACTTGTATGGTTGGGGGAATCAGCAAACATGAGCTGCATTAAAGGAGGGCAGCAGTAGGAAGGGTGAGAGCCGCTGAGCTAGGGAAGCTGTGACACTGTTTGCACTGCCCACAGTCTCACTCCTCCGTTCTGTTCTCCTCTGACACACGCTCTGCGGTAACATCTGCATGGAAGCCTAGGGGCAGGGTAGCCCTCTTTTTTTCTATTTTATGTATTAAAATATTTTTGTTATTTCTTTTTTAAGTGCTTTCTTTTTTATTGATTTTTATTGAGCTTTGCATTTATCTCTGCTCCTCTCCCTGCCTCTCCCCTCCCCTTCAACCCTCTCCCAAGGTCCTCATGCTCCCAATTTACTCAGGAGATCTTGTCTTTTTCTACATCCCATGTAGATTAGATCCATGTATGTCTCTCTTAGGGGCCTCATTGTTGTCTAGGTTCTCTGGGATTGTGATTCTTAGGCTGGTTTTCTTTGCTTTATGTTTAAAAATCATTTATGAGTGAGTACATATGATAATTGTCTTGCTGGGTCTGGGTTACCTCACTTGAAATGATGTTTTCTAGCTCCATCCATTTGCCTGCAAATTTCAAGCTGTTGTTATTTTTTCTGCTGTGTAGTACTCCATTTTGTAAATGTACTACATTTTCCTTATCCATTCTTTGTTTGAGGGGCATTTAGGTTGTTTTCAAGTTCTGGCTATGACAAACAATGCTGCTATGGACATAATTGAGTACATGTCCTTGTGGCACGGTTGAGCATCCTTTGGATATATACCCAAAAGTGGTATTGCTGAGTCTTGAGGAAGGTTGTTTCCTAATTTTCTGAGAAATCGCCACACTGACATCCAAAGGGCTGTACCAGCTTGCATTTCTACCAACAATGCAGAAGTGTTCCCTTTACCTCACAACCTCTCCAGCATAAGTTGTCATCAGTGTCTTTGATCTTGGCCATTCTTACAGGTGTAAGATGTAATCTCAGAGTTGTTTAGATTTACATTTCTCTGATGACTAAGGATGTTGAGCATTTCCTTAAATGTCTTTCAGCCATTTTAGATTCCTCTGTTGGGAGTTCTCTGTTTAGGTGTGTACTCCATTTCCTTATTGGATTATTTGTTCTTTTGATGACCAATTTCTTGAGTTCTTTGTATATTTTGGAGATCAGACCTCTGTGTGGTGTGGGGTTGGTTAAAATCTTCTCCCATTCTGTAGGCTGCCATTTTGTCTTGTTAACCTTGTCCTTTGCTGAAGGTTTTCAGTTTCAGGAGGTCCCATTTATTAATTGTTTCTCTCAGTGTCTGTACTGCTGGGGTTCTATTTAGGAAGTGGTTCCCTGTGCCAATGCGTTCAAGTGTACTTCCCACTTTCTCTTCTATGAAGTTCAGTGTGGCTTGCTTTATGTTGAGGTCTTTGATCCATTTGGACTTGAGTTTTGTGCATGGTTGATAGATATGGATCTGTTTTCATTCTTCTACATGTTGATATCCATTTATGCCAGCACCATTAGTTAAATATGCTTTCTTTTTTCTGTTTGATATTTTTTTGCTTCTTTGTCAAAAATCAGGTGTTCAAAGGTATGTGGATTAATATCCTGTCTCAGATTCGGTTCCATTGGTCCTCCTGTCTGTTTTTATGCCAATACCAGGCTGTTTTCAGTACAATAGCTCTGTAGTAGAGTTTGAAGTCAGGGACTCTCCAGAAATTCTTTTATTGTGCAGAACTGTTTTGGGTATCCTGGGTTTTTTTTGCTTTTTCATACGAAGTTGAGTACTGTTCTTTTGAGGTCTGTGAAGAATTTTGCTGGGATTTTGATAGGCATTGCATTGAATCTCTAGATTGCTTTTGGTAAGATTGCCATTTTTACTATGTGAATTCTGCCTACCCAAGAGCATGGGAGATCTTTCCACTTTCTGGTGTCTACATCAATTTCTTTCTTCAAAGATTTAAAGTTCTTGTCATACAGGTCTTCTACTTGTTTGGTTAGAGTTACTTTGAGATATTTTATGCTATTTGTGGCTATTGTGAAGGGCAATGTTTCTCTGATTTCTTTCTCAGTCCATTTATCATCTGTGTAAATGATATCTTGAAGGGATGTTGTTTTTTGTTGGAAGCTTTTTCATCATCTAACAAGATGATCATGTGGTTTTTATTTCTCAGTTTGTTTATATGGTGTATTACATTGACAGATTTTCGTATGTTGAACCATCCCTGCATTTCTGGGATGAAGCCGACTTGATCATGGTGGATGATGGTTCTGATGTGTTCTCGGATTCAATTTGCCAGTATTTTATTTAGTATTTTTTGTATCAATGTTCATGAGTGAGATTGCTCTATAATTCTCTTTCTTTGTAATGTCTTTGTGTGGTTTGGGTATCAGGGTAATTGTGGCCTCATAAAAAGAGTTTGACAAGTTCCTTCTGTTTCTATTGTGTGGAACAATTGGAGGAGTATTGATATTAGTTTTTCTTTGAAAATCTTGTAGAATTCTGAGCTGAAACCATCTGGTCCTGGGCTTTTTGTTGTTGTTGTTGTTGTTGGGAGACTTTTGATGACTGTTTCTATTTCTTCAGCAGTTATGGGTCTGTTTAATTTGCTTATCTGGTCTTGATTTAATTTTGGTAAGTGATATTTATCCAGAAAGTTGTCCATTTCATTTAAGTTTTCCAATTTTGTGGAGTACAGGTTTTTGAAATATGACCTGATGATTCTCTGGATTTCCTCCGTGTCTGTTGTTATGTCCCCCTTTTCATTTCTGATTTTGTTCATTTGGATATTCTTTCTCTGCCTTTTCATTAGTTTGTATAAAGGTTTGTCTATATTGTTGATTTTTTTGAAGAACCAACTCTTTGTCTCATTGATTCTTTTATTGTTTTCTTTGTTTCTATTTGGTTGACTTCAGCTCTCAATTTGATTATTTCTTGCCATCTAGTTTTCATGGTTGAGTTTGCTTCTTTTTGTTCGTTCTAAAGATTTCAAATGTCCTGTTAATTCACTAGTGTGGGATTTTTCCAGCTTCTTTATGTAGGTATTTAGTGCTATGAACTTGCCTCTTAACACTGCTTTCATTGTGTCCCATAAATTTGGGTATGCTATGTGGTCATTTTCATTGCATTTTAGGAAGTCTTTAATTTCTCCCTTTATTTCTTCCTTGACGCATTGATGATTCAGGTGAGCATTGTTTAATTTCCATGTGTTTGTGGGCTTTCCGGAATTGTTATTGCTGTTGAATTCTAATTTTAAGCCATGGTGATCTGATAAGATACATGGGTTATTCCAGTTTTTTTGGACCTGTTGAGGTTTGTTTTGTTACTAAGTATGTGGTCAACTTTTCAGAAGGTTCCATGAGGTGCTGAGAAGAAGGTATATTCTTTTATGTTTGGATGGAATATTCTATAGATGTCTGTTAAATCCATTTGAGTCATAACATCTGTTAGTTCTCTTATATCTCTGTTCATTTTTTTGTCTGATTGACCTGTCCAGTGGTGAGAATGGATTGTTGAAATCTTCCACTATTAGTTTGTGGGGTTTAATATATGATTTAAGATTTAGAAGTGTTTCTTTTACATATGCGGGTGCCCTTGTATTTGGGGCATAGATGTTCAGTATTGAGATTTCCTCTTGATAGATTTTTCCTGTGACTAATATGAAATGTCCTTCTTTGTCTCTTTTGATTGAATTTAGCTTGAAGTCTATTTTGTTAGACATTAGGATAGCTATACCAGCTTCTTTTTTAGGTCCATTTGATTAGAAATTTTTTTCCCAACTCTTTACTCTGAGGCAATATCTGTCTTTGAGGTTGAGATGTGTTTCTCGTATGCAGCAGAAGGATGGATTCTGTTTTCATATCCATTCTGTTATCATGTGTCTTTTTATAGGTGAGTTGAGTCCATTTGTATTAAGGGATACCAATGACCAGTGATTCCTATCTCTTGTTAATTTAGTTTTCATTCTTGTTGATGTTATTGTGTGTGGTTTTTCCCTTCTTTGGGATTTGTTGCTGTGAAATCATCAATTGTCTGTGTTTTTGTTGATGTAGCCAACTTCCTTGGGTTGGAGTTTTCCTTCTAGTACTTTGTGTAGGGCTGGGTTTGTGGCTAGGTATTAGTTAAATCTGGTTTTGTCATGAATATCTTGTTTTGTTCGTCTATGGTGATTGAAAGTTTTACTAGGTATAGTAGTCTGCTCTGGCATCTGTGGTCTCTTAATGTCTGCATAAGGCTTGACCACAACTTTCACTGTCTCCAATGAGAAGTCAGGTGTAATTCTGGTAAGTCTGTCTTTATATATTACTTGGCCCTTTTCCTTTGCAGTTCTTAATATTCTTTCTTTATTCTGTATATTTATTGTTTTTATTATTATGTGGCAAGGGGACTTTTTTTTTGATCCAGTCTATTTGGTGTTCTGTAAGCTTCTTGTATCTTCATAGGCATATCTTTCTTTAGGTTGGGAAAGTTTTCTTCTATGATTTTGTTAAATATACTTTCGGTTCTTTTGAGTTGAACATCTTCTTATTCTTCTATACCTATTATTCTTAGGTTGCTTCTGTGTTCTTTATTGTCTCTATTTCAGTTTTCAAGTCTTGAATAGTTTCTTTTATGTTTGATTGCTTTTTCTTGGTTTTCTTTAAGGGATTTGCTGATGTCTTCCTTTTTATTTATTTATTTTTGTTTGTCTTTTCCTCCAATTCTTTGAGGGAATTTCTCATTTCCTCTTTAATAGTCTCAAACATTCTCCTGATGTTTTTTTTTTTAGGTCATTTTTTTTCTGCTTCATCTATATTTGGTTGTTCAAGTCTTGCTGTTGTATGGTCTCTAGATTTCACTGGTGTCATGTTGCTCTTTGTGGTTATGTGTGTTCTTACCTGGTCTACTTATCTTTTCCTCTAATTGGTGTGGTTAGAGCTATCTGTGACTCTGGTTATTAATCTTCTGGTGCCAGTGTATCCAAGGCTCAGATGGTTGTTCCTCATGGTACAGTCAGTGCCATGGTTCTAGTTACTCCATTGGTCACTCTGTGTTCCTGGAGGTCACTCAGAGTTCCCAGGGTTTGCTCAGCTTCCATGGAGTTTGCTGTCTCAGGCCTGCTCTTGTCTAGGTTGCTGTCTCAGACCTGTTTCTGTAAATGTCCCTGGTCTGGATCTGATCCTGTGGAGGTCCCTGGGGCTTGGGATTGGTCCCGTAAAGGTCTCTGTCTTTGATCTACTCCCTTGGAGGTCCCAGACTGATGCCCAGACCCACAGAGGTCCTGACTCAGGCCTACTCCCTCAGAGCTCCCAGACTCACACCTAGACCTGCAAAGGTCCTGGCTGAGGCCTAGTTCCTTGGATGTCCCAGACTCATGCCCAGACCCACAGGGGTCCTGGCTCAGGTCTACTCCCTCAAAGGTCCCAGATTCATACCAAGACCCACATCAGTCTCTGACTCTGGCCCACTCAGTCAGCAATTGCTCCCCTGTACCTGCTCCTGTGGAGTTCACTGTCTCAGGTCTGCTCTAGCACAGGTTACTAGCTCAGCCCTGCCTCTGCAAATGTCCTGGGTCTGGATCCATTCCCACTCCCATGGAGCATGCTGTCTCAGGCCCACTCCAGCCTAGGTCGCTGGCTCAGTCCTGCTCTTGTAGAGTTCATTGTCTCAGGCCTGCTCTGGCCTAGGTTGTTGGCTCAGTCTATTATTTCTTTTATTTTTGAGAGTATAGTCTAATTACACCATTCCTTTTTTCCTTTATTTCATCCAAACTGTCCCATATACTTTCCTTTCTCTCTTCCAAATTCATGGCCTCTTTTTTATTAATTGTTACATGTATTATATGTATTAGTCCTCATGCCTCCTCAAGGCCAAACTCTTACTTTACTAGAGCCAGCTAGCCTGTGCCCTATTTTTCCCTTCTGAACTCAGAGCGTCATTGAAAACATCTTCTTCCTTTCTCTGTCCATGTGGGAAGGCAGCCTTTGCCCCTTGTGTGGAAACTGGACCTCAGTCAACTGTGATATCAACCTTGACTTGATCTCAGGCTTCCTGTGGGTTCCAGGAATCTTCAAGGTCGGCAGGTAGCAGATAAGCCTAGTGTGGTGACAGCACCTTGAAATCACTTAAGTGCAGCCTGGGCTACACAGTCAATCCCAGGACAGTCTAGGCTCCAAACAACCATGCTAACAAATGTTCCTGATGTCCTATTGCTGGCTATGAGAAACAGCTCTGTTTTTTGTGTCTGACTTCTGAGACTGACCTCCACTCTATTCACTCCTGGGGTCCCACTCACACTCTGTTCACTCCTGAGTCCACACTTACACTCTGTTCACTCCTTATTCCACACTCACACTCTGTTCACTCCTGAGTCTGCACTCACACTCTGTTCACTCCTGAGGCTGCACTCACACTCTGCTCACTCCTGAGTCCACACTCACACTCTGCTCACTCCTGAGGCTGCACTCACACTCTGCTCACTCCTGAGTCCACACTCACACTCTGTTCACTCCTGAGACCACACTCCTACTTTTTTGCTGTTTAGTTATTTTAATTGAATGTTCTCCCTGGCAATTTTCTCTTACATCTTCTAATTTCTTTTTAAAATCTCAACACCCATCCTCCCCACTACCAAATATTTTTCTTTAAACATGGAAAAAAAATAGGTGGCCCTCAATTTTCCACTTTTCCATGTTGTGGCTGAGTGCATGACGGTTGAGTGAAGACTCTTCCGACTTTCACCCCCCGTATTTGGGATGTTGGCGGAGTGAGACCCGGAGCATCCTCTCCTGCTAGTGCCTTTCCAGAGACATCTTAAAAATGAGCAGTTTCCCCAGAGCAGAAGATTTTAGTGAAAATATTGGTATGGAAATAATAAGACTTCCAGAGATAGGCACAGGCTTCTTTTCTTCTTCATCTAAATGTTTTAGTTTTCTCTCTGTGACACTATATAAAAATCTCATCAATATACAAAACCATTCCACGCCTCAGAGTTTCTCATTTTCTCTGGATGAGAGCTTTGATTAGCTTTTTACAAGTTCTTCATTAGTAATTGGCTGGCTTTCTTGTTTTTGTCTTTAACTGTTGTCTCTAATAAGTTGATGTTCTATCAGAGAATTCTTTGACGATCATCCAGAAGCTGCTATGCTGTGTTAGGTTATGGAATATTGCAACATAATATGCTTTATAAAATGCAACAAGTACTGTTGGGTTGAATGCTTGTTTCTTCTCGATGTTGATGGCTGGGGTGCATGCTCGGTCTTATCATCTGCCTGATCCAGTTGTGCAGCCGTGACTGTGTAATTAATGGACATTTGCAAAGGCGCCTTGTCCCCCAGTAGGCTTTATAAGTCATGGTGGTTATCTTCTTTCCACCCTGTGAAGTACCAGAAGTGCTATTTCCATTTTGCATATCAAAATATACAGAGATTAAAATTATATACAACAAATTGATAACTAAATAAGTTTGGGAACTCAGAACTCTCACATATTAATCATGTTGCTTACAGCAACAACCCATAGACTTTGTAAATATGTTCAAAGTCTCATGCTCTTTAATCCATGAGTTGGAGTTGGGGTTGTCAGAAGCCCAGGGATGGAGCCCTTTATAGATTTATGCAAGAGGGGAAGAATTACTTTCTGGGCTATCTCTGTGGCCATGAAAGGAAGGTTTGTTAGTAGACAAGGTGGTGTGTGAGAATTACTACTGTGATGTCTGTAATTTTTAATAAAAATTCTAGAAATCCTGGAGATCTTTGTGCCACACATGACTCTGAAACTGGCTTACGGTGTTTAAAAACCACTGTCTTAAATACCGTTGGACTTTTTTGGCCACAAGATGTCTAGGCACAGCAAGAGCACAGTGTTGCTCACATGGCTCCCAGCCCACTCCAGAAGTAATAAGAAACTAGCTGAACTTTCTGGGACACTTTCATTTCTTTCTTGTGTTTTTGTCCTTCTGTCTATATCTTCAGCATCTATACAGGACAGAAATATGGACTTGGGTAACTATTCTTCCCTCCTACAATGTTCTTCCTTGTTTTTTCCAACTGTGAAATAAAATTGCCTGTGTTTTGTACCTCGTGTTCTCATCTTCTGTGAATGTTGATTATTTTCAGGGAATTTGTTGATCATAAAGGGATTGCCTCAATCATTTAACAATATCTTTAACAAACAAAACACACAAAATAGGCATTTTTTTCTCTTCCAAATTTATTACACTTTTGAGTTTTGTGTAAAATTGGAAGTTGGTATGTCTCTTGCTTAACTATTAATTTTTCAATAAATTTGGAGTCAATTTTGGGGCTTCTGGTCTCTGGCCATACTCTTCTCTCCTCCTACCTTAATCCTGTCTGTTCTTTGGGAAGTCTCTAGTGCCCTGCTCACCCCATCAGATGCAGCCTATCCTTTTCTTTGGTCCCTGTATACTGGATTTGGATCTTTAGTTGCCAGCATCATAGTCAGCTCTATTGCGGTATCTTCTGTATTCTTGCATTGCAGTTCCCTTGATGCATTAGTTTTGCCAGTAATGAAAACAGATATGATTGTTTATATAGAAACAAGCAGATAACCAGGCTTGGTAGTGCACATCTTTAATCCTAGCACCAGAAGACTGAGGTTGAAGAATCAGGAGTTTGAGGACAACCTGGGCTACATAGTGAGTTCAAGACCAAATTTGGCTACATAGTGAGATCTTGTCTCCAAAGGGAAGGGGGTGAGTATATTTTAGAATGTACTGCAAAACCTACATGTCTTAACATAAGTTACATGGGGTGAGTTATTCCTACCTGTACCCTCAAACCCTCTTATTTGGAGAATTAGTTGACAGGACAGATGTTGAAGTTTTTCTACAGATGTATAGTAGGTGCCATCTGCAGTTCCATACCAAAGAAAGAACCATTCTCTCTCTTGTGCTTTCCAGTGTTGTAAGGCCTACTGATGCCTCCCACACAAATATCCCCCTTTGTGGAGCAGGCTTTCTTTGGCATAGCATTGAGTACCTAGTACATAAAAGGCAGAGCATTAAATGCTGAAATTGAGCATCATAATCAGAATACTCCCTGTGCCCTTAAAGAAATGCAGAATACTTGGGATACTTATCTATAAATAGTCAATTGCCTGTGTGGAACACTGTGGAATTAGCAGTAAGCCTAGGGTGCAGGTGGAATATGAGTAGAAGGCACCTGCCTCAGCTGTGATCTGTAGGAGGAAAGTAAGTGTCCATGAATGGAGACAGGAGAGAAAGTTCCAAGCAGAAAGAGCAGTGTGTGCAAAGGCCTGTAGCTGACAAATTGTTTGGGGAACAGCAACTAGTTTCCTGGTAAACTGCATGTAAAGCTTTGGTTTAGTTTTCTAAGATTACTGTCCACACTTCTAAGTCATCATAAATAAAGGGGTTCACAAAGAATTCTGTGACTTGCTCCTCATAGGTCTGCTCAGATGTTAATTCTGCAAAGGTTTTCTTTAGCACCTGTGTCAAATAGGACCTCATGCACCATGTTCTTTATAGTTAAAAACACCTCTTCCTTTTCATTCTATCTGCCTTACGTTTAAAAAGACGAGAGGGAAAAAAATCTTCAGAAAATTTCTAAAGATGGGTCTTCATGCTAGCATGGAATTAGAGTCCTCCTAAGCACCACTCAGAAGCATGTAGAAACCTCTTCAGAGGGTTACACATTTAATTATAGGCCCCAAAGAATTACCACTATATAGTCATGCTGCAAACTAGCAATTACAAATGCAGAATTCATAATAAGAATCTAAGAGAATACCAGCCAAGACAATATACTTTAGTATTAGAAGCCACAAGTCTAGATATTGAAATTATTCATTGCAAAATATAAGTATATTAAACATACTTTTGAGGTGCTGGGGAGATGGCTCAGCGGTTAAGAGCACTGGCTGCTCTTCCAGAGGTCCTGAGTTCAGTTCCCAGTACCCACATGGCAGCTCACAACTGTCTGTAACTCCAGTTCCAGGGCATCTGACCCTCACACCAGTGAACATAAAATAATAATAATAATAATAATAATAAATACAGTTGTTATTGGACCTCACACTTATGATTGTACTTTGATAGGAGAAGTGATTTCTAAAAAAAAAAAAAACCATATTTTTGAAATAAGACAATCAAAACTGGGCAAATTTCAAAGAGTGTGATGGCACATACCTGTAATGCCATCATGGAAGGTGGGAGCAGGAGGAACATGAGTTCAAGGTCATCCTTGGCTGAATAATTAGATTGCCAGAGACCTATTTCAAAACAAAACAAAGCAAAAAACTGAATATGGTGGTGCATGGCTTTAATCCCAGCACTTGGAAGGCAGAGTCAATGTACTTTATGAGTTCAATACCAGCCTAATCTACACAATGAGTTCTAGACCAGCCAGAGCTAGAGAGACCATGTCAAAACAATTAATAATAAAAATAATAAGGCAAAACTGAAGAATAAATAGAACATTTACAAAGTAAAGTATCATTAGAAAGTCTAGATTAAAAGTAGATAAACATAGTTAAGGGGACTATTAACGTACTAGAAGAATCTGAGGAATTGCATATGTCATAGTGAAAATGAGATGAGCTGTTAAATATACTAACAAGTTAAGAGCTATAGAGGATAGAAGAGAGTTGACATATGTAGTGAAATTTTCAGAAGAACAAAGAGAGGCAGCACTCAAAGAGCTGACTCCAGGAACTCCTCAGGAGTTGGAAGGACCTTCGTGTTTGTATTCTGGAGGTCAGTGAACCCCAAGCAGTAGAAATGAAGAAATCCACACCCAGGTACTTCACAGGAGGAAGACCTGAAGAGGGGCACAGTTAACTCCTACTTATAAAACCTGGAAGAGGGCGAGGTGCTATAGCTCGCATCCTGATAGATACATCTGTAATCTAGAATTGTTTATCTACAACTTATTTTTCAGAAATGACGGCAAGATGGAATATCCTAGGATGGGACTGTTTATCACCTATAAATCCTCACTAAAACATGCTCCTGAAAGATGTATTCAGGGGTAAAATAATCTCAGGTAGAGGCAGGGGGATCAGGGTAAGGTCAATCTCCAATATGTAGCAAGTTTGAGGCCACCCTGGGCTATGTGAGATGCTGTCTCAAAAAAAAAAAAAGAGTCCCAAATGAATGTTAAGATTCACCAAAAAAGTTAAAGGGTAAAATCTGAAGAACTCTTAAATTATAAAATATTAATAATATCTTTAGAGTTGAGCAGCAGCAAATATAACTGAAATACAAGGAAATAGCACATAAGCCAGGAGAACCGAGAGAGCTAGTCACCCTCCAGTATTTCAATTGCTTGGAAAAAGAGAAAGACACTGAACAATTATAGATTTTATTTTAAAAAATTAGTTAATTGAATATTTGGGGGATAACTAAGGGATCCTAACCTATCAAAACAAAACAAAGAAAGAAAAACTGGAGAAAGGTGTCTTTCTCGTCCACTCCTGATATAGGAGGAGAATGAGCACCTGCAGTGACCTGGGGGGGGGTGTGCCTTCAACCACAGTGGCCCTCTGAGGAGGGCTTTGTTCAGGCCACTCTGAGCCTTATGCTTGGCATCATTCATGTAATGATGTTGCAAGTTAACGATCTTGATGTGATGAACTAGTGTACCCAGAAAATGAAGATTATATATTCTCCATTCATGTTTTTCTAAGCACTTGTGAAACATTTGAAAGATTAAGAATAGGGGATGTGGCTATGGCTCATCAGATAAGAGTGTTGCTGTTCATGCACAAAGGCATGAGCTCTAACCCCAGAGCCCCCATGAAAAACGAGGTATGGACACACACATACCTGTAATTTCAGTGACGTGACAATCAGGGACAGGAGGATCACTGTGGTTTGCTGGCCACAGCCTACCTCCAATTTCAGTGACAGGTGCTGTCTTAAAGGACTAAGATGGGAAGCAATGGAGTAGACACCTGACACCTTCCTCTAGTGTCTGCATATGTCCAGGAGCATGCACTACAACACACACACACACACACACATCTGACACCTTCCTCTAGTGTCTGCATATGTCCAGGAACATGCACTACAACACACACACACCTGACACCTTCCTCTGGTGTCTGCACATGTGCAGGAGCATGTGCTACAACACACACTCACGTTTTTTTCTTTTTTTTATTGTTTTTATTGAGCTATGTATTTTTCTCTGCTCCCCTCTTTTCCTCCTCTCTCCTCTTCTACCCTTTCCCATGGTCCCCATGCTCCCAATTTACTCAGGAAATCTTGTCTTTTTCTATGCCCCATGTAGATTAACACACACATTTTTAAAAAGATTCAGATCAAACAAAATTATAAGCGTAAAACAAATAGTGAAACAGAAGATAACAATACTTAGGGAGAATCCCCAAAAGCCCTACATGGCAGGGACTGGCATAGAGCAGGCCCTTAGTAGCACATGCTCATTAAACAAAAAGCAACAGGAACTGTGAGCATATGTGTGTAAAAGGGTCTGAAAGGAAGTTCACAGCTGATTAAATCCAGTTTCCCTCTTTGTTCTCTATATTTTCTAAACTCTTTACTACTCATAGAACTTTATGAATGTGCATGATCCTAAAGTCAATAAGTAGATGTCCAAAGGGGCAAACTAGAGAGTTGAGAGAGGAAGAGACTGTCGTAGATGTCAAGTCAGGTTGGACACGAGAGGAGCTGCAGTGTGATGGGCAGCAAGACTGGTGGTGGGAAGGGCTGTTGCCCCTCTTACATGGATGTCATTAAGCACAGGGCTCAGTGTGGCAAGAGCCAAGCCCTCCTTAGAGAGGCACTGGCTGAGGGCACAGGAACCCCCACTGATGCTGCTCATCTCGCTCCAATTTTTTTGTTTGTTTTGTTTTTGTTGAGACAGGGTCTTGCTATGTTGCTCTGGTTGTCCTGGAACTTGCTACATAGACTAGGCTAACCTTGAACTCACAGAGCGCCACCTGCCTCTGCCTCCCAAGTGCTGGGATTAAAGGCGTGCTCTACTACCATCCAGCCTAACCTTTCTCCATTTCTAAGGAATGTGCCAGAGTAGAAGCAGTGATCAGTCTGGAGTATGCAACCAGATGAAAGCTCAGTGTGTGAAATTATATTTGTGCTCTCCCGGAGAGCTGAGTAAAGAAATGAAGCAGGTGACTTGTCATGTTTATTACATGTGAGATGGAGGTGCAGTATTACCATTTCCTTCTGATAGTCACAGCTAATAGTTCTAAAAGCAATTCCCAGGATTCATGTCAGACATACTTTATGAGACATTTAACCATTGCAAAATTAAATTCCATAAGGGAATGTGTCTGTATACTTCCTCTGGAGTTACAGAGATAGAAATCTGACCCATCATTTCTATTTGCACAGAAAAGCACTTAGCAGGACTGGGTTCCAGGGATGTCCTTATTGAGTTGTTAGCCTACACACCATTGGCTGTGTGCTTCCTCACCGGCTTCTCCGCGCACATCCGCTCAGTGCACTGGTGCTAAGAGCAGATGGTGTCACTTACACATGGATGTCCCTCTCAGACTGATCTAAGATGAATGTCACTAAAAAGATCCTGCCAGGTTTGATGTTCTTTCATTTCTGAAAAAGAAAAACAACAACAAAAAGATGTATTAAACAAATAAGGCGCAGGAGTTTAGTTTTTTTCTTCTCTGATTCCAACACTTAATTCCTAAGTGAGGTGAGGACTGCTCGCATCTCTGGATCTGGCTATCTACAGAGAAAGTGGAAAGTGCATATTATCTCCTGATGGGATCTTTAAAAAAAAAGAGGCCATTGCAGAAAAGTAGCTTTTGAAGAATATTGTCCTGACTAATTGTCTTCACTGGTCACATACATCAGAGCATTGGAAACCCTCTCCCCGCTGTTCTGGCTATTTTCATGTCAGCTTGACACAGCTAAAGCCATCTGAGAGGAGGGAACCTCAATGAAGAAAATGCCTCTGTAAGGTCAGCCTGTAGGACATTTTCTTAATTAGTGATTGAGGGGGAGGGTCCAGCTCATTGTGGGTGATGCCATCCCTGGGCTGATGGTACTGGGTTCTATAAGAAGGCACTGAGCAAGCCATAGGGAGCAAGCCAGTAAACAGCACCCCTCGGTGGCCTACTTCAGTTCCTGCCTCCAGGTTCTTGCTCTGAGTTTCTATCCTAACTTCCTTCAGTGAAGGGCTGTTGCCTGGAAGTGTTAAGTTACCTGAAATAACCCTTTCCTCCCCAAGTTGCTTTGGTCATGGTGTTTCATAGCAACAATGACAACTCTAAATAAGACACCTACTTGGTCTGAACACAAATTTCTAGGCTTATACAATCAGCTGCCTGAGTATGACTCAAACACTGAAGGGCTGTCATTAGGTCCCCCCCTCCAGCTTCCCTCTTTGAGAGTAGCCAGCATTATGAAAGGACCTGACCCATCCCATCACATCCCTGTACCCAACCTGGGAAAAAAGCAAAAAACAAAACTTCCTTATTTAAAACACCCGGGCTGGAGCTGAAGCTGTGGCTCAGCAGTTAAGAGCACTTGTTCTTTTAGGGGACAGGGAAGGGTTCCTAACATCCAACTAATGGCTTACAACTGTCCTAGGCTCCAGTTCCAAGAGATCCGATGTCCCCCACCCCCAGGCACTTGGCATACACACATACATACATGCATGCAGGCAAAAATACAAACACACAGAAAATGAAAATAGTAAATTAAGATGACTTCCCAAAACAACTTTTTAAAAAAATGATGCCAAACACTGTGATTGATAGGACCTCCAGAATAGCACAGCCCCACACTAAACCAGATGTGATCTGAGCTCTTCTCCCATCCTAGAGACAGTGCAACTCTCAGAGGTAATTTACAGCCCAGTTTATTTCACCTACCCCTCAGACCTCCTGGGGACTTCAAACTCCTGATCAAGAAACAACCACTTCTTCCTAGTGCAGCTGCAAACTCATCCACACTACCATCCAGTGCGCATACGGACTCACATGGATAGCATCCTCTTGGTGTATGACTATCAGCCTCTGACTCAGGTATCAGCAGTTGGCCCACTGCATGGAATGAAGAGAGAGGGGACTTCACCTTAACCCAACTGAACCCCAGTTTCAGCTGAAGGTAGCCAGAATAAAGTCAGCATCCTTTAACCCCTTGGAGACTACCTCCTTCTAAATGCTGTTCCATGACATCATTGAATACTACTTCCTTCTAAATGCTGTTCCATGACATCATTGGATACCACCTTCTTCTAAATTCTGTTCCATGACATCATTGGATACCACCTTCTTCTAAATGCTGTTCCATGATGTCAGTTTCTTTCTTATTATTTTATATAAGCAAAAAAGACTAACGTTAGATCACAGAGGCTGCCCCTTTAGAGGGGATCTGCATGCCTTATATCCTGTCTAGTACTGTCACAAAACTGCTAATCTCCTAGCACTTGGCAACCATAAGAGAAAGTGAGAGTATAGGATTAACTTCTTATATTGCAGCCTTATACCCAAACATCACCACTAATCTGCTAATCTCAGAGACCTACCCTTCAAACTCAGAGACCCCCCACCCTCCAAACACAGAGATGCCCATCCTCCAAGCTCAGAAACCCCACCCTCCAAACTCAGAGACCCCACCCTCCAAGCTCAGAGGCCCCTACCCTTTAATGTCTGTAAATATAAAGAATTTCCTTTGCTCTACAGGTGGCTGCTGCACCTTACCCAAGTCCCCTGCTGCCCATGGCCAGCATTATTAGAGGACATGATTGACTAAAAATATTTGACTGAGATCACTATACAAACTGAATTTTGTGACTTCTGTAGCATTGCCACCTCCAGGAGCAGGTTTGGAGAGATGGCTTTGTGGTTAAGAGCACTGGCTGCTCTTCCAGAGGACCTAGGTTTGATTCCTAACATTCACATAGTGGCTCACAACCCTCTTAACTCCAGTTCCAGAGGATCCATTGCCCTCTGCTTCTGAAGGCACCTACACTCACAATATATACCCACACACTGGGACACAAACAGCAATTCATCCTAATTTAAAATTTAAAACAGGCCAAGACAGCGACCTCTGCAGGAGCAGGTAGAGGGAGCAACAGCTGAGGGAGCAGGCCCAAGTCAAAGACCTTAGCAGGACCTGGGCCAAAACAGGGACATCCTCAGGAACAAGCCCAAGCCAACAACCTCCACAGGAACAGACCAGAGCCAGCCACCTCCACAGGACCAGGCCCAAGCAAGCGACCTCAGCAGGAGCAGGCCTGAACTAGGATTGCAGAGCTATCCCCAGGAGCACCAAGCAACCTCCAGAAATGCCAAGTGACCTCCACGGTTCCCGTGGCCCCGAATGCACCACAAGGAGTAACCATCTGAGCCTTGGGTCTACTGGCACCTGGAAGATTGATCACCAGAGACACAGCCCCAATTACACCAGTCAGAGGAAAAGATGAGTAGACAAAGTAAGAACACACTCAACAGCACAAAGAGCAACACGAAACCAACAAAAACTAGTGGCCTTACAACAGCAAGACTTGAACACCCAAATATAGATGCAGGAGAAGAAAATGATCTAAAAAATAACTGTAGGAGAATGTTTGAGGCCCTTAAAGGGGAAATGAAAAATTCCCTCAAAGAAATGGAGGAAAAGACAAACAATATATTGGAAGAAATCAACAAGTCCCTTAAAGAAAACCAAGAAAAAGCTAACAAACATTTGAAAGACTTGAAAACTGAAATAGACACAATAAAGAAAACACAATCCGAGGGAATTATAGAAACGGAAAATATGGGGAAATGATCAGGAACCACAAATGCAAGTGAGAGTGGGGGAGGGTCAATATTTGATTTAAGCTGTAGTGGTGTTTCCTTTTCAAACTTGGGTGCATAGACATTAAGAGTTGCAATGTCATCTTGGTGGATTTTTCCTTTGATGAGTACATAATAATGTCTTTCCCCATCTCTTTTGAGTAGGTTTAGTTTGAGTCTTTTTTGTTGGATACTAAAGTGGCTACACCAGCTTGCTTCTTAAGGTCCATTTGCTTGGAATATCTTTTTACAACCTTTTAATGTGTGGCAATGTCTACCCTTAATGTTGAGGTATGTTTCTTGGATGCAGCAGAAGGATGGATCCTGTTTTCTCATTCTTTCTGTTAGTCTGTGTCTTTTTATTGGGTAATCGAGACCATTGATGTTAGGAGATAACAATGGCCGATGATTGTTGATTCCTGTTATGGTGGTGGTGGTGGTGTGTGTGTTTTCTTCCCTTCTTAGTGTGAGATGATTTATTTCCTGTGTTTTCATGGATGTAGTTAATCTCCTTAGGTTGGAGGTTTCCTTAGAGCACCTTTTGTAGGGCTGGATTTATAGATACATACTGTTTAAATTTGCCTTTATAGTGGAACATCTTCTTTTCTCCATCTGTGTTGATTGAAAGTTTTTCTGTATATAGTAGTCTGGGCTGGCATCCGTGAACTCTTAAGAGTCAGTAGCACATCTGTCCAGGCCTCTCTGGCTTTTAGAATCTCCATTGAAAGGTCAGGTGTAATTCTAATAGGTCCGTCTTTATATGTTACTTGGCTTTTTCCCTTGTGCCTTTTAATATTCTTCTTTCTTCTGTATGTTTGTTGTTTTGATTATTATGTGGCAAGGATACTTTATTTTCTAGTCCAATCTGTCTGGTGTTTCTGTGTGCTTCTTGGACCTTTAAAGGCATCTCCTTCTTCAGGTTAGGAAATTTTTCTTCAATGATTTTATTGAAGAAATTTTCTGGGACTTTAAGCTGGACTTCTCCTTCCTCTGTTCCTATTATTCTTAGTTTGGTCTTTTCATATTGTCCCAGATTTTCTCGAAACTTTGTGTCAGGAGTTGGGGTTTTGTGTTGTTGTTTGTTTGTCTGACGGGGTTTTTGTATTTAACATTTTCTTTGACTGGTGTATCCCTTTATTCTATCGTATCTTCTTTTCTCTTACAGCTCCTGTATTCTTTTGGTGAAGCTTGTCTCTGTAGTTCCTGTTCAAATTTCTAACCTTTTCCTTTCCAGAATCCTCCAGCTTCTATTTTCTTTATTGCTTCTATATTCATTTTCAAATCTTAAACAGTTTCAGTCATTTCCTTCAAATGTTGGTTTGTGTTTTCTTATATTTCTTTAAGAGATTTATTCATTTTCTCTTTAAGGACCTCATACCATCCTTATATAGTTGATTTTAAGGTTTTTTTTCCTTTCCTTCAGCTATGTTGGAATACTCAGAGCCTGCTGTGGTGGAATAACTGGGCTATAATGGAGACATAGTGCCCTGGCTGTTGTTGATTGTGTTTTTACACTGGCATCTAAGCATCTGAGTTCAGATGGATGAACTGGAGGAAGGAAGGTTGGAACAGAAAGTCTGTGTGATCTGTTAGGGATGAGGTCAGAGAGGGAAGAGCCCAGCAGGTTTCCTGCTACAGAGCTGGGGATGAGACTGGGGCATTTGATCTCAGGAGCTGTAGGAGAGGTGTGGATCTGCCTTCAGCTTACTTGTTGACCTAGGAGGAGCAGCCCTTGGATGAGCAGCCAGTGCCTGCTAGGGTTGGGGCATGAGAAAAAGCCATGAGTTGAGGGAGGGAGGGAGGTTAGAAGGGGAAGATCTGTGGGATCCACAGGAGATGGGGCCAGGGAAGGTTGCCATGGGTGTTGTGCTGCAGAGCTAGGGATGAGACTGGGGGATTGGATCTGGAAGAACAGAGAGAGGTTTTCTTACAGAGGTGACTGTGGGTTAGCAGGGTGTATCTGCTGGGGTGGGGCTGGGATGCAGCGGGAGTGGGGAGAGAACGGTTGGGTTAGGAGGAGCTGCTCTGTGGGATGCAGGATGGGAGGCTGAAGCTGGTGTTCTGTTGCATCGTGGAGGAGAGACTGAGGGATTCAGTCTTGGGGAACAGAGAGACCGGAGAAGGCCTACAGACTACCTGGTTTTGATCAGTCCTTTTTATGTGAGGAATGTTGAAGGTTTTCTCCTTGTTTTGGACTCTCAGCCATTTGGCAGTATATGTCTTTTGTTATATCAGTCATCTAAGTTTGTGAATTTTCAGGCTGTTCTTTCTACTCCTGTCTCCATTCCTCAGATTCCTATTACTTGTGCGTTGCTGCAGTCACAGCTACCCTCCAAGTGCGTAAGGCTCGTTTTCTCCATACTTTTCTTCCTCCTCTTCTTTTTCAAAGAATATTTCTTTTAACATATCTTCAAATCCACTGATTCTTTCTCCTCTCATCTCACATCTGGTGGTGAATTTGCATAATACATCTCTGTCTGGCATTTCACTGAGTGCAGAATTTCCACTGACTTCTACCTGGGGTTTGTAAACATATTTTAAATCTTTAAACATATTGATATAATATGAATTCTTGGTAAAGCCAACATTTTGGCCCACCCAGAGTCCATTTTTATTTTTAAATACATTGCCCTATGTGTTTTCTTTATGTATTGCCATAAATTTCTTTGAAAACTCAACACTTTGAACGGAATATTACAGCAACTAGGACTCTAATAGCTTCCTCTGAGAGCTATCTTTTTGCTATTGTTGCTGTTGCACCTGTTTGTTTTAGTAACTTCCCTGCTGTGCCTCCCCTGTAAGTGTAGCCTCCGTCTGAGGTGTCTGTTGTTTTCGTTGTTGCTAGTTTGGTTTTGGTTTGTTTTGAGACAGGGTCTCACTGCGCTTCTCAGACTGGTGGGCCTCATGATCCTCCTTCCTCAGTCTCTGAAAAGGGTGAAGTTATACACATGGGTCTGTCACTGTGTCTGGCTTTTTATTCTCATTTAAAATTTTTAGCCTGCCTTCCCTAGAGTGGCCGGCCCAGCTGTGTCTGAAGAGTTTACACGCTGGTAGAGATTGCGTTCAAACGCATCGAGCCCATAGAACTTCCCTCTTTTGCTGCTGGCTAGGATGCGGGTGAAGCCCATTCTGACTTCAGACATTGTTCAAGCCGGTCCTGGCTTTCATTTCCTGGCAGCCCTGTGTCTCTCCTGCATTGTGTCGTTCCATCAGCAGAGGTGCCTGCGAGCCTTCCTTCCCTGCAGCTGCCTCCTGTCCAGGATCCCTCCCTTAAAGTGTGTGCCTTACTCAACTGGACGTGCAGCCTCAGAGCTGTGGCGCCCCTTCTTTAGGTCTGATTTGTGATTTGTCTTGACAGTGCTTCTGGACAGTGGACAGAGATCAAGACCGAGCCGCTGGCAACACAGCTGCTACCTCTTAGGACCAGAGAGCAGAGCCAGGGGCTGGTGCAGGGGAATGAAAATGTTTCTAAGCAAGCTTTCTTCTGTTTCTGACTTGAAATCATTGAGTTTAATCATAAATTATACTTCCCAAAATTTTTATTTGCCTTTAGTTGTTGGTTTCTAGTCCCTGGACAGAGTCTGTGTGACCAGTTTTCTCAGCTTTGTACTTACTTTGGGAGGAGAGGAGTTGCTGGCTTATTTTGCCACGGTTGAAGCTTTGCCCCCCCACCATGGTTATTTCTTTCCCTTTTTTTTGCAATATTCTTATTAATTCTTTAGGAATTTCATAAATGAGCTAGGAGTAGTGGCACATGCCTTTAGTTACAGCACTTGGGAGGCAGATGCAGGTGAATCTCTGAGTTCAAGGCCAGCCTGGTCTACCCAGAGAAACCCTGTCTCAAAAACAACAACAAAAAGAATTTCACAAATGTATTTTTATTGTCTTCACCCCCATCTCCTCCCCCTTATCAGCACCCCCAGCCCTTCTCATCCAACATTGAGATTATTTCTTTTTCTTTTTTCCCCATCAAGTCCAGTCTGTGCTGCCTGGCTGGTCTTGGGATGGGCGCCTTTCCTAGTGTGTGGTTAGCTCATCAGTCACATATTTAAGGGACTCTCCTTCCTCCAGTAGCTATCACATGCAGTGGCTCCTGAGCTTATCATGATATTACATATGTGCTTTTCCCCTCTCTGCTGGAATTTGTCCACCTGGAGCTTGTGCTGGTTGTGTGCCTCTGTCACAACCACTGTGAGTTCATATGCATCTGCCCACTAGGGTCTGGAAAACACTGTTACCCTGATGTTATCTACCACCTCTGACTCTTGCACTCCTTCTACTCCTTCTTTGAACAAAGATCCTTGAGTCCTGAGGGAGAGGGGTGATATGAATGTCTGATTTATGGCTGAGTACGCCACAGTATTTTGTTCTCTGAATGTTGATTGGTTGGGAATTTCTGTGTTAGTTGCCATCTACTGCAAGGAGAAGCTTTTCTGTTGACAGCTAAAAATGTTCTGATCTATTCAGTATTATAATAAGTCATTGAGAATCATTTTAAAACTATGTGCATTTAGCAGAATAATAGTATTGGGTTTCCTCCTGAGATATATCTAGCTACAGATTCTTGGCCCCTTTAATAATCCAAGGTATGGATTCCATCTCATATAGTAGGTCTGAGCCAACCAGAAGTAGTGGTTAATCCCATAACATGCGTGCCACTGGCACCAGCAGGCTTGTCTTTTCAGGACAGTAGTTGTAGTTTGCAGGATTCATATCTAGGTGAGATTGAGGCTTACAATTTCTCCTCTGGCAGCATGCACAGCACCCTCTAGCACCATGAACGCTACCCTGTAGGTGAGTACCAGCTTGATGTCCCCATGTTCTGTGACTCAAGCATTTGGGGTCTTCAGCAATGAGGTGTTACCATCAAGTTATAGCCAGGGGTACTGGCAACATTCTGTAATGCTTGGCAGTCAATGTCACCCCATTGCACAGCATCTCAAAAATAGGTAACTCATTTCTGGTACTGGGGTATTTATTTACTAGCATAGGATGTCTGTTTGGGGTATTGTCTTCCCATTGTAGGGTAGCACAATTAAACCTCTTTTTATATGTGTATAATTATGTAATATTACAAAGTTTCTATGGTAGTAGGTCTCCATATGGCTCTTTCGAAAGATCATTAGTATTACTTATCCCTCCTCATATTCCTTCCTTTACCCTGCTCACCCATGCCCACCCAATTTAACCCTTCTTATTCCATTGTTTCCCTTTCAAAACAGTTCCCCGAACTGAACTGTGTCTATGAGTCTCATAGGTTGTTCTTTTGAGGTCTTGTAAAATGTAGGCTATACTCCTCTAAGAGGCAAACCCTCGACTGTATAATGAAACTGTTCTGCATGTGTTAGTAAGTCCTTCAGGAAAACTAATATATATTTGTGTGTATATATATATATATATATACATACATATATGTATATATGTGTGTGTACATATTTATGTAAATGGCTTTGGTTCCTTTACTTCTAGCAAAGAGGTAAGAGAAATGCTTCATTCTGATTGTCAAGTTACTGGTATTCCTGTACATCACTGAAGAACAATTAAAGAATAATTATAAACCAATGAGCAACATCTAATTGATAGCATGTAAATGGCATGTGTGCCCCACTGTGTTTGACAGTAAATCAGTGAATAGCTCCTTTTCATTTTTGGACAATACTTGTGTTTCAGAGTAGAAAGTCAACCTGAATGTTAATCAGTGACTTGGAATGTAAGAATGCTATTTATCTTAAAAGAGCAGAGCTGGTGATATGGCTTAGTAGATATATTAGTCACTGTGAAGAGACACCATGACCTCAGAAACTCTTACAAAAGAAAGCATTTAACTGGGGTTGCTTACAGTTTCAGAGGTTTAGTCCATTATCATCATGGTGGTGAGCATGATGTCATGCATGCAATAGATGAAACCCATCATGATCGTTAGGCCAAGAGAGAACTTGTGCCTAGCAGGATTTGAAACCTCAAAGCCCACTCCTTGTAACACAGCCTCCTCCACAAGGCCATACCTCCTAATCCAACCCTTCTAATCCTTCTCAAATAGTGCCACTCCATGATGGACAAGCATTCAAATATATGACTCTAAGGGGTCCATTCTCAATCAAACCACCACTGTAGGTAAAAGCACTTGCAACCAAGCTTGATGATGGGAGGTCAAGCCCAGGACCCCAATGGCAAAAGGAGAGGAACAACTCCTGCAAGTTATCCTCAGATTGCCACATGGCCATATGTGTGCATGTACACACGTGCTTATGTACAAATAGGCATATATGCATGTATAAGTGTGTGTGCGCACACACAGAGGGTGAGGGGAGAGAGAGAAATGGTGTACAAATTCTAAACAATTGAAAAGTAAAGCAGATTGTTTAACTTTTTGAAGTAGTTCAGTGACAGCTTGAATTGTTGCAGGAGCATCCAATACTTGGGCAACCATTTTTTGTTCTACATCCCTGCAAGACAAATGAATTCATGACTGCTATGCTGAAAAATTCGCAGAAAATCAATAGGTAAGAAACACCTTCAAGACACATTGTACTCTACTCTGACTTTAGAAGTATAAATCTTTTCACACAACTCTAAAAGCCAGGCTAAAATAAGAAATATTCTTTCTAACAGTAATGGTGAACACATTGATTTTGGCCATCTGCTAAGTGTCTTGATTTTTAGATCTATGAACACATTGGGCTTTTCTAACATCCCAGTAACTAAATAGCACTGTTTTACTTAGTTTTCAGACAAGAAAGCTAAAGCACAGAGGCGTTAGGTGAGTCTGCTGACGTCGCACAGCTAGTTGGGGAGGCCTGGGACTGGAATACAGTGTTTTTAGCTCAGCACCGCTGGTTTAGCTACCGCTTTCAGGCAGCTCAACAATGGCTTACATGCAAATGAAAGTGTTAGGCTGTTGTGAGGAATCAGCGGCCCCAGTTCTGTCTTGCCCTTCAGCTACCTTGGTGAGAGATATTCATATACTCGGGATCACAAGTTCAGCTTACACCATGTGGCTGACACAGGGATTCTGGGATGCCAAGCAAGCCCACGTCTTGGGGGAAGGCCTCATTTCTCTTCCTTATGGCCACTCTCTGGCTCTCCATCCGAAGCTATGATTCAGCATTTATATTACATATCCGAAACTGTGATTCAGCATTTATATTACATATGCCCCACTTGTTTCCTAGAAATGTCAACTACATCACATCATGGCTGAGCGTCATGGGACCAGTTGTTGGTCTGAATCTACCTCTGAGCTATGCTAAAGCCACATCGCAGGATGAGTGATCTATTGACGAGCAAGGTAAAGAGCAAAGCCTGGGTCCGTGCTTCATTGTCAGAAAGATGATAGTGTCTCTCTTACCCTTAGCTACACCTCGTGTCTAGGGTCAGTTTGCATCATCTTTATTGGACTGGGCCCTTTGAAGTTCTTTAGTGTTCCAGTTATTTTAGAGGTGCCTTACCTTGCTACAAAGGGCACCCACACAACTGCGGGAGTGGGTGGTTTTATTTTATGGCCAATATTCTGGAAATAGACTTTACTGCCCTCCTTCATTCTCTGCTTTTGCGTTGTCTTTATTCCCCAGTCTTCCACTGATCCTAGAATCTACAGCATGGAGAACACCAAGGGTGCAGCTGAGAATCTACAGCATGGAGAACACCAAGGGTGCAGCTGAGAATCTACAGCATGGAGAACACCAAGGGTGCAGCTGAGAATCTACAGCATGGAGAACACCAAGGGTGCAGCTGAGAAGCCCCAGTGTTTATGGAACTGGGACTGCAGTATCTCATGTCACCAAGATTTGATGCAGATTTCTTTCCTTGGAAAGAAAGTGTCTGCAAACCTGTTTGGAATAGTGGTTGTGTGGAAGGAACACATCGCAGATTCAGATCACTATAACTAGCAAAAATGAATCTAATCCAGTGACATTGTAATGCTGACCTCATCAGGGCTCACATACGCCATTTTCCTCCAGTCACAGTTCTTTTTCTGTTGTGGAGATTGATGGAGAAATGTATTTGAGTGTTTGGTTTTGCATAAGATGAATGGAAATTGCCAGGCGGTGGTGATGCACACCTTTAATCCCAGCACTTGGGAGACAGAGGCAGGTGGATCTCTGTGAGTTCAAGGCCAGCCTGGTCTACAGAGCGAGTTCCAGGACAGGCTCCAAAGCTATACAGAGAAACCCTGTCTCAAAAAACCAAAGAGAGAGAGAGAGAGGATGTATGCAAATTAAAATGTAGAACTTACTTGTCTCTGGAAATTAAAACCCATCTTAAATTATTCTCCCACAATCAAACTTAGTAGCAATGGATTATTTCTCTATAACTCCCCCTAAATGCATGTGTGTGTGTGTTTGTATGTGTTTGCGTAAAAAAATAGATACAAAATAAAGAATAAATTATCATTTGTTTTACAAGCAAAGTATGACAAGATAACTAGAGGTTTTTTACATAGTTATAGGAAACACTTAAGCATTGCAATTTTCTGATGAAAATAGCGCTATCGTTTTCCTTCTACCTGCAAGACCCACAGCTGCTCTGCTGCATTCCTGGAGGCTTTTGTGCAAAGCTTCATAACCTACACCTCCCTTCTTTTCAGTGTAGGAATAACAAGCTGCTTCACGTCGCTGTGAGAGCTACATGAAATCATTAATGCAGAAGATTTGAAGAGTGTATACAAATACTAATTAAATGTTCAACTGCCACATAATCAGTTGCTATTAATTCAGTCCATAATATGGTCCATAGCCAGCAAGACATTAGGACAAACCTTTTCTGGAGGAATCACAGGTTGCTTTATTTTACATTTTTGTTTTCTAGAAGATGAAATCAAGTGGAAAATACAAGTGGTGTAGTGTAATACAAACACCAGTGGTACTGTTTCTTCCATGAAGTGTGCCCTGCAGACACCCAAGCCACCTTCTGGAATAGTCTGTCTGGGGTGATTTTGCCAGCCACATTCCCTAGAAAAACTCTACTACTTTTGATTAACTTTTACCGTAGCATTGATTTATATTCTGTTAGTGCCAGCAAGCCCTTGTCATTTCTCTGCAAAGTAGATTTGCTTCCTGATGTTTATCAAAACAAGGTTCCATCATAACCTATTATGAGTTGAAAATACCATAAACTGAAGGTGTGTTTAATATCTGTAACATATTGAACATCACAATTTAGCATAACCACTTTTTCTTTTTAACTTTTGTTTTGTCTACATATAGGCATGGGCCAGGGCACTTGCCACAGAGTAAATGTGGAAATGAAAGGACTGTGTGAGCACTAGAGATCAAACTCAGGTCTTCGGGCTTGACCGCCGTGCCTTTACCCACTGACCTACCTCACTGGCATTAGCTGCCTTTAAATATCTCAGAACACTTAGCCTGAAGTTAGGCAAAATTGCCTTTAAAAATACTATTGTATAATAAAAGTGCTGAAATCTAGCATTTTGTAAATATTATGGGATACGAAAGCACAAAACACAATACTCAAAAGAAGCCTGATAACACAATACAGTAGAGTACTGTTTTGTTATTATTATTATTGTTATTACTATTATTAAATTTCTTTCAGCCAAGAGTGGTGGCACATGCCGTTAATCCCAGTACTCAGGAGGCAGAGGCAGGCAGATCTCTGAGTTTAAGGCCAGCCTGATCTACAGGGAGTACCAATACAGCCAAGGCTACAAAGAGAAACACTGTGTCAAGAAGAAAAAAAAAAACCAAAGGGGGGAGGAAAAGCTTCTTTCAAACAATATATTTTGATCATGTATTTCTCCTCCCTCCAGTCCTCTCAGATCCTTCCTACCCACCAAACTTTATGTTCTTTTTCTTTCTTTCTCTTTAGAACAACAAAAAAAGGAAAGAAAACAAAAAACACACACAAACAAAACATATAAAAATGAAAATTGAAATAAACAAGCAAAAGACTAATAGGACCAAAAAAGAGAGAGATGCCCAAACAAACCAAAATGAGATTTAAAAAAAAAAAGATACCACTGAGGTTTTGTTTTGTTTTTGGTGTGTGTGTGTGTGTGTGTGTGTGTGTGTGTGTGTGTGTGTGTATGTGTTGGCCAACTATTCCTATATATTGGCCTACCCCTGACATGTGGTTACTATGTCTGTAAGACTCCATTGGAGAAAACTGATTTCCTCTTTGCCAATGAGCATAAATTTCATGGTTAGAGTTGGGCTCCTGTGTCCACTCCTCCTCCAAGTGCTAGAACCCCACCTGGCTTGTACCTGTGCAGGCTATATGGATGCTGCCACAGCCTCTGTGAGTCCATATGTGTACCAGGCCTGTTGTGTCCCAAAGGTACTCATCTCTTGAGATTATCCACCACCTCTGGCTCTCACAAGTTTTCCTCCTTTCCTGCATAGTTCCTTGAGCCGTGATGAAGGCATCACATTTAGGGTTGAGTGCTTCCAACTCTCCACTCTCAACTCTTTGTCCAAGGTTTTGGTTCTTTAGTTTCATGCTGTCATCAGCTTTCTGTCAGTGACTACTGTCACAAGAGAGTATTGGACTGCATATCACTAGCCCAGGAGAAGATCAAAATTCAAAGTATGGTTTCTGCCGCCTGTGTATCATCATTTTACACCATCATGAAGTAAAAAATTGTTCAACTGTACTACTGTAAGTCGGTTTGTCTGTATAAGAATAGTAAGAATATTTAGACCTTTTTTCTTTTTCAACCCAGTGGCTGCTACAGTTTGAATGACATTCATCTCCTTTGAAACCTCTGTTGAAATTGAATTCCCAGTGATACTGAGAAGTGGTGGGTCCTTTAAGAGAACAGGTTGTCAAGAGGGTCTGATTCTGATCTCAGAGAAATAGATCAAGTTCTTGTGGGAGTAGGTGGTTATAAAGCAGATGCTAAAAAAATAAAATGGCCCCTACAGGCTCATATATTTGAATGCTTGTTCCCTAGTTGGTAGACTATTTAGGAAGGATTAGAAGAAATGGCCTTGTTGGGCTTGGAGGTTTCAAAAGCTCACACCAGGTCTAGTATCATTCTCACTGCCTACAACTTGCAGATCAAATCTGAGTTTTCAGGTACTACTCCAGCGCCATGCCTGCATGCTGCCATGCTAACCCACAATGGTCATGGACTAACACTCTAAAACTGTAAGCAGGCCCCCAGTTAAATGCTTTCTTTTATAAATTGCCTTAGTCATGGTGCCTCTGGTGGTTTGAATGAAAATGGTCCCTATAGGCTCATAGGGAATGGTATTATTTGAAAGGATTAGGACGTGTAGCTTTCTTGGAGGAAGTGGTCACTGGGAGTGGTCTTTGAGGTCTCTCTCTTCCTGCTGCCTGCAGTCCACATGTACAACTCAGCTACCCTTCCAGCACCATGTCTGCCTGCATCTACCATGCTTCTTGCCATAATGATAATGGACTAAGCCTCTGAACTGTAAACCAGCCCAATTACATATTTTTCTTACAAGAGTTGCCATGGGCATGGTGTCTCTTCATAGCAATATAAATCCTAACTAAGACAGAAGTTGGTACCAGAGACTGGAGTATTGATGCAATAGGCCTGACCATGCTTTTGTTTCGAGGAATATGGAACACTTTGGGGTTTAGGACTAGAAAAGCAATTGGGTATTTCAAGCAGGGATTAATGGGCCATCCTAGTTGGAACTCAGAGTGATTTGAACTGTGGGGGCCCAGCTCCTAAGTTTCAGAGGAGAAGAATATTAATAAGTGGCCTAGAGATCATCCTTGTGATATTTTGGTGAAGAAAGTGGCTGTTTTTTTGCCATTGTCCAAAAAAAAATCTTCCTGAAGTTAAATTGAAGAGTTATTGATTAACAGCTTTGGCAGAGGAGATTTCCAGACAGCCTAGTATTGATAGTGTTGCTTGGTTATTAGTGGCCATGCTTATGCAGATTTCTAATGAAAAGGATCAGACTGAGCAAGGAAAAATGCAAAATGCACAATTTAAGGAGAAAATGGGGCACCAGGAAATATAATTATTCCCACTGGGCAAGAATAAGAACACTACCACAATTTTTTTTAGCCAGATTTGAAGCGAGCTTTATTAAATATTGGCGAGGATGATGGACACTAGCCAAGATTCCCAGAGAACAGCTGCAAATTACGTTTGTCAAGTGCTTATAAAGGCAAAACCCACAAGGCTATTCATACAGTCGGGGCAAGCATACACCCTGATGTAGTTCCTGCCCACATGTAATCAAGCACATTCTTTGCTGTTACAGAATATTCCTTTACATTGTGTGAAGATGTTTCACTGTAATTGGTTTAATAAAGAGCTGAATGGCCAATAGCTAGGCAGGAAGAGGTTATGTGGGACTTCTAGGGACAGAGAGCTCTGGGAAGAAGAAAGGGGGAATTGCCAGCCAGACTTTGAGGAAGTAGGATGGGCAGTACAGAGCAGAGGTATCTGAGCAATGTAAAAAACATAGGTTAAAAGGTATGGGTTAATTTAAGTTATAAGAACTAATGAGACAAGCTTAAGCTAAGGCCAAGCTTTCATAACTAATAAGTCTCCGTGTCCTTCTTTGTAAGCTGGTGGTCCGAAGAAAAATCCACCTACACTAAAGTTCAGGCAACAACCTTGTTTACAAAAGTGAAAACATGTATCTTGTATGTGAACAGGCCCCAAATTCCAGGAAATTGTGTGTCCTTTGGCAAGTAGGATTTACAGGTTTATCTGTCCTTGGATAAGTAGGGTTTACAGGTTAGAGGCATTTTTGTTCTATAGATTCCTTAAGCACAGTAATTAAAACTTAAAACATAAATTTAACCCTCTTAAATCCTGTGTTCAAGGAGATAAACAGATTAAAGAAAAGCCTAATGCTAAAGGGAGTGGTGAGCTCAGGGCAAGACCCTACCCAGTGAAGCTTCCAACTTGTGAAAAGAAATTAAAGAAAAGTTTAGGACATGGTAGCCCTAACCTTTAATCCCAGCATTTGGGAGGCAGATTTCTAAATTCAAGGCCAGCCTGTATTTAGACAGTGAAGGAAATCATCAAAAACAGAAAACTGGCGAAAATGTATTTGAACGAAGGGGCCACGTTCCAACCTCAACAAACAGCAAAACTTGATATCTTTGGTTCTGGTTTTAGAGTCAAGGATACAAGAAAGAGGCCATGAAATCTCCCTCTGCAACTAAGGAAAGCTGCTGACCAGGCATGGAGCAGGGGTGTTCCTGCATGGAGACCCAGAGAGGCCACTGCGTGAACCTGTGAAAGTGAAGCCTGGATTGCCTTGGAGACCCCAAAATGTTGAAGATGCCAGAGCTGGGGATACCTGCTGAGGAGAGCTGTCAACAGGGAGGGGAGCCAGCTCAAGAGAAAGAAGTGTGTTGTGGTCAACAAAGCTGAAAGGAGTTGGAGATCTAAAGAGTGTTTTAACATCAGATATGGAGAGGCACAATTTGGAGTTGCCCGGCTGATTTTTGCCCTTGCTTTGGTCCAGTATTTCCTCATTGTGCCTCTTTCCCTCCCCCTTTGAAATGGTAATTTATATCCTCTGTCATTATATATTGGAAGTATGTGATTTGCTTTTTTATTTTGATTTTATAGGGATTACAGTTGAGAGATTATCATGATTCTCAGAAGAGACTTTGAACTTTAGACTTTTAAACATTGCTGAGACTGTGATAGACTATGGGGACTTTTGAAGTTGAACTGAATGCTTTTTACATTATAATATGCATACAAGCATGTAGGGACAAGGGAGTAGAATGTGGTGCTTTGAATGGAAATGGTCCTCGTAGGCTCATAGAGAGTGGCCTTGTTGGACTAAGCATGGCCTAACTAAAACAGAGCCTCCTCCCAACGACAGAATAGTAACTAAGACAGTAGGTCCGCCCCTTATCCCACCTGTGCTTCCTCGCCTGTGCCTGCTTTCCTGCTTTCTGCAGTGCGTTAAAGCAACATAAGGTTTTAGCCAAGTGCAGCTGACCAGCCTTGAGCTTTCCAGCCTCCAGAACCAGGAGTCAAAATAAACCTGGTCCATTATGAATCAGTTTCAGAAGTTTTGTCACTGCAAGAAAATCAGAGCCAAAGATGGCTTTGTGGGAGTGGGATCTGTACTTAGGGTGAGACAGTACTCCTCCAGGGAAGCACCGCAGTCCACATCTGTAGGATCCCTAATAGGAACAAAGATTCTCAGCAGATCATTTCCCAAACCTATCCTTGTGTGTATGTAGTGAGGAGGGTGTTCTGGAAATACTAATTATTACTAGTTATTCTTTGCTAACAAGCTCTGAGATGTTAGCCTACCAGCTCAGGCCTAGTTTAGGTTTGGTTTTGGTTCTGTCAGTACTGGGGACTAAACCTAGGGCCTTGCACATGTTAAGCAAGCTCTTCTTAGATTGTTTTTTACTCTTTGAGAAGGGTTGCACAGGCACGTCTTGAACTCTTGATCCTCCTGCATCAGCCTCCCTAGTAGCTGGGACTACAGGTCTGTGCCCCAAGACCTGACTTACCAGGAGCTTTCAGTGCTCACTCATTTACTTTGACCCCTCCCCTTGTTCATTTTGGATCATAAGTCATTGAAGGTGAGGACACTATTTTGGGTCCTGCCATTAAATTCCAGGAATCGTCCAACAAAAATATAGTCTATATGTGAAAATAGAAAATAAAGTTAGTAAATATATTGAGAGATAAAGGGCATGGAGTTAGGTGGGTTTTGAAGAGTTAGGGGAGAGAAAATCATGATCAGAATATATTGTATGAAAAACATTTTTTTTAATTAAAAAGTAGGGGTCATCTAGCACTCAGGAGGCAGAGGCTAGTAGATCTCTGAATTCAAGGCCAGTCTGATTTATATAGCAAACTACTGGCTAGGACTGCATGGTGAATTTGTGTGTGAAAAAAAAAAGAAAGAAAAGGAAAAAAGGGCCTTTTCCTCTCATGTTGTCACGATGGATCAAGAAAGGCTCCAGTCCACAGTGGAGGTGGGGTTCTCTGGTCCGCAGTGGAGATGGGGTTCTCTGGTCTGCAGTGGAGATGGGGTTCTCTGGTCCGCAGTGGAGGTGGGGTTCTCTGGTCCGCAGTGGAGATGGGGTTCTCTGGTCCGCAGTGGAGATGGGGTTCTCTGGTCTGCAGTAGAGATGGGGTTCTCTGGTCTGCAGTGGAGATGAGGTTCATTAATTCCCAGCCAGTGGGAAAAGCAGAGAGGGTTATGATCAGACCAAAATGGGGTTTTCTCACTTTTCTGTCCATGATAGCATCAGCTGTCTCTACACTCCTGAATTAGCAGGATATGGGGCTCTGCTTTGTAAAAGCACCCTTCATTTAATCCACAGTGATGGTCCAATGAGTCTTAATTTGATGTTAAATCAAGAATAAGAAGAATTCTTAGAGATATTTATCTTACTTGTGTCATATGGGAATGCCATCCTGTCCCTCCAGTGCGAAGCATTGCCATAGCCTTGCATATGCTAGGGAAGTGATTTACCACTGAAGCTCTCATCTGGAATGCTTTAAAAATATACTTTATGTGTATTCATGTATCATTGTGTATATATGTGCACACGTGTGTGCAAGTGCTTGTTGGAGCCAAAGGGTATTGGATTCCCTGGAGTTGGAATGACAATTGTGAGCTGACTGATGTGAATGCTGGAAACGTAACTTGAGGTCCTCTGCAAGAACAGCCAGTGCTCTTTTGTTTGCTCTATCATTTTTTGAGACACGGTTTCTTTGTGTAGCCCTGTCTGGAATTTGCTCTATAAACCAGGCTGGCCATGAAAGGTCCGCCTGCCTCTACCTCCAGAGTGCTGAGACTGAAAGTGTGTCCACCACTGTCAGGCAGCGGAGAACACTCTTAACCCCTGAGCCATCTCAGCCTTCTCACCTTGGGTCAAGTTCCTCTCACAGGCTGAACTCAGAGCTAGGTGCTGGGTTGCATGACGGGATGGTGCCTCAGTCCAGTGGAGAAACTATACGACACATGCTGTAGTCAAGGCTGGGAAACAGGACTCGAGGAAGGATTTGAAGCAAAGAAATGGGAGCAGACTGATGAAAGACACATCCCCTGTCCCATCAGGAACAGTAGACAGGAAGCTGCCTGCCTACCGGCTGCGCCAGACTGCAAGAGCCTACCGGCACTGTGCCAGATGGAAGAACCGTTCCGGTCACTCAAGAATTTGTACTTGACCTGAGATCTAAAATAGCAACTGAAAGGATTGGAGATGTTAAAGCAGTCGCGTTTCTGTTTTAGAGAGAAAGTACTTTTACAATTCTGGGGCTACGTGCAGCTCTCTCACAGGGGTTTGTCAGGATTTTCATCATTGCATTGATAGAGCAGAGGATGACAAGTGGCTGGCTGCGTGCCAAAGACATGTTTCGGGTCTTATCTGGGGCTTCCTAAGCAAAGCCTGCTAGTGTCTCCTGAGTCACCTGAGGCAGGGCATCACGTCTCACAGAGCCTCTGTTTTCTGATGTGTCAAATGCCTGAAAATATATTTAATCCAGTAAAATCAGTTTACTGGTTATTATTTTTTTAAAAAAAAAAAACATAAAGACCACATTAAACAGAAAACATTAACTGTATTTCACATAGTGAAGGTTTTGTTATTTTGTGAACTTTGCTTTCAGCCAGTCATTTGTCCTCAGTGTTGGGATTTGTCCTGAAAAACCAATGCATCCTTAGGTGCTTCATCCATGGGTGAGTCTCAGCCAGGAGATGGTACAGCTGCTGCACACTAGGTTAAGCGGCGGATGCTATCATATATGTGGCTTTCTCACTGACTGAGCTGTCTTTAAGCAGCATGGCTGTATATATGTGGTCTGTGTATAAATGTGTATAAAACTATTTAGGAAATGCATGTGTCTGTGGAGGTAGGGTGGGTATGTACTGGTTTGTGATACAGATTTCCAACTCCAAGGAACAGAGACCTGAAAGTGACCAGGCAGATTAGTTCCACTTCAGAGACCATGTCATGACCTTGTTTCTGCAGGCCAGTGCGTTGATGGCCACTACTATTTAGTCAGTATTTAACTGTTCTTATGCCCACGGCCCTGGCTGCTCTCATGGACAAATCTGAAGCTGCCCCTCTGGGTTTGAGTTTTGTTGTTGCACTGTAGGGCTAGGAAGCCTGGAAATCAGCATGTAACCTAGGCTGGCTTCAAATCTACAGTAATTCTCCTGCCTCGGCCTCCAAAGGCTTGGATTACAGGTGTAAGATAACATGCTCACATTATACATCAGTATTTTTTAGGGTATATTAGTAAGTGTTTTTACGTTTTTACTCTTCGTTTTGGCCGTGTTCTTTTAAAACTTGCTTGATGGCAGGCCCATGCTTTACCGTTCACGTTGTCAGTGGCGACAGCTAGAGGCCTTGTTGCCAGTGCCCTGCAGTGCAGGTCCCCTTCTGTTTGTTCAACTTAGTCTACATAATAATAAACCTATAGCCCTGTGGTGCTTTCTTAGATTCCTTTCTAAGTTGTCACGTGGCTTCAGGAAGCCACTACCAGTTACAAAGAAAGCTGTTAGCAAAGGCAGTCTGACGTGTTAACAGAGAACCATAGCCCAGCAAATCTGCTCATCTGGTAACTACCATTTGCCAAGCTTTGCATCATGAGTGCCTCGTGGCACTCAGCAAGTATCCGTTGGCTATTTGAATTGCATAGGTAATCACCAAGCCAGGGGATGTAGGTTTAAAAGACAGAAATTTGATCAGAGGCAGAAAGGCAGAGAACATTTAAAAAGTAGCCATGAATAGAATCCAATAGGGCATCCTCAGTGGGTTTTCACCTATGGTGGGGCTATCAATACCTATAGTCCCAGCACTTAAGAGGCTGAGGCAGGAGTTCAAAGCCACACTTGGCTACATAATGACTACCAAGCCAGGCCAGTCTACTTATCAAAGTCTAGCCAAAGAAATAAATAAATGTCCTGGGAGATGTCACTTGGTTGTCTCCACATCTTTGTTCACAGATGGTACATATACCACTGCAGCTATACAGATGTTCTTATACTACCAGCATTGTTGATACAATCAGAGGTACAGAAAATTTTAAATTATGGAAATTTTCAAACATAAGAGTGGAGAATGGTGGGCTGGAGAGATGGCTCAGAGGTTAAGAGCACTGATTGTTCTTCCAGAGGTCCCTAGTTCAATTCCCAGCAACCACATGGCGGCTCACAACCACCTGTAATAAAATCTGGTGCCAACTTCTGGCCTGCAGGGACACATGCAGGCAGAACATTGTATACATAATAAATAAATCTTTAAAAAAAAGAGTGGAGAATGGTATGAACACTCACATACCTACAAATCAGAACCAGCAAACCAAGATTGTGCCATATTTGCTTCACTTAGTTCTTTAGTTGTCCCAATGCCATAAAGCAAATTTTAGACATTATGACATTTATTTCTATGGATACACAACATTTTTATTTGACTTTGTTCATTAATTTGTGCTCTATTTTCAATTGTTGAACATCTAAAGTTTGGAGTTTTGTCCTCTACCTTTATCCCTGATGGTGGGCTTTATAATCCACTTTTATGATTATAAATTTACCAATTTCTTTGGGCCACTGTTATTTACAATAACTCCAATCAAGCCAACAAGTACAACCAAACCAGATGGGCAGGTGCACTTTACAGGTTCCATAGAATGGATCAGTAATACTGTTGCTCGCATAGGCTCATCCATGGGCTGGGAAGTTGGCAGTAATGTTGAGGTGGGACCTTGTCATAGTATTCTGTTGCTGTGAGGAGAAACCATGACCATGGCAACTCTTATTTTTAAAAGCATGTAATTGGGGCTTGCCTACAGGTCCACTTTCATCATGGTAGGGTACACGGCAGCCCTCAGGCAGAAAGGTGCTAAGGAATGGAGTGGGGGGTGGGTTCTACGTCTGGATCTGCAGGCAACAGGGAGAGAGTCACTGGACCTGGCTTGGGCCTTTGAATCCTCAGAATCCACTCCCAATGACACACTTCTTCCAACAAGGCCACACCGCCTAATCTTTACCAAGTAGTGCCACTCCCCACTAACTAAGCATTCAAACATCTGAACCTATGGGGGTCATTCTTAGCCAAATCACCACAGACCTAGTAGGAAGTAATTATGTCAGGCTCCACCCTCATGAATGGATTAATGCTGTCCCACAGGATTGGGTCAGGCAGAACTTTAGGGACTAGATTAGTTCTCTTGAAAATTAGGTTCTCTGGATCCTATACTCCCCTGAGTAGGATCTCTCACTTGTATGTATTCCCTCTGGTGAGATGCATTCCACTGTGATCTCCTCACCAAGGTTAACCAAGTGCCAGTGTCCTGCTGTTCAATCTCTAGAGCTGTGAGCTGAATAAACCACTCTCCTGTATAAGGTACCCAATGTCTGGTGTATGGATAGCAGTGCAGATGAGACTAAGATAGTCATCACCCACAGAACCCCACCATTGTGGGAACATTTTATAAGTGATATGAAATTACATTCAACTAGATGCTGTTTTCAACTGTGATTAAAATGGAAAATTTGGGAGCAGGAGGGATGGCTCAGTTGTTAAAAGCACTTGCTGCTGTGGCAGAGGACCCAGGTTTGGTTACCATCAACCATGTAGAGGTCCACACCAGCTTTATTGCCATGTCCTGGCTGGGTTTTTGTTTTGTTTTTGTTTTTTTGTCAACTTGACACAAGCTAGAATTATCTAAGAAGGGGAACACAATTGAGAAAATGTCTCCATGATATTGACCCTTAGGTAAGCATGTGGAACATTTTCTTGATTAATGACTGACATGGGAAAGCCCAGCCCATTAGCGCTAGACTGGGCAGGTGGTCTTGGGTTGCATAAGAAAGCAGGATGATTGAGATGGGAAACAGTACCCCTTGCATGAGTTACACTTCAGTTCCTGCCTGAGTGTCTGCCTCAGCCTCCCTCAGGGATGGACTGCCACTTGAAGTGCAAGATAAAGTAAACCCTTTCCTCCCCATGTGACTCTTCATTGTGAATTTAACCTAACCATAGAAAAGTAACTAATACACTCTAGCTCTAGGGAATCCAGCGCATTCTTCTGCTTTCCATGGGCACTGCACACATATGGTGTACATACACATATTAAGGCAAAATACTCATACACGTTAAAAAATCTCTCAAAAAATAAAATGAAAATTTACTATTGTAAGTCTTGCTCACAGTTGAACAGAATTACACAGTAGTTAGTTTCTTAATGACTTAAAAAATCTAAAGATGAATAAGAACATATTTTCAGAAAATAATATGTGCACCTGCACTCATGTACACACACACATAACCAGAAAATTCATATATCATCAGGATGGTTCTACACCCCTTAAGTGTACACACTATGGGCAAGAGGCAAAGGAGTGCAGTAGTGGGAAAATACATATGCAATGTGCAGAATACAGAATGAGCAGAGTCATCTAATAAGACTTAAGAGTCTAGAGTGGGGCTGAGGGAAAGACCAGGACATAAAGTGTCCACTGTGCAAGCATGAGGACCTCAGTCCAGGTCCCCAGAAGCAACGTAACAGCTGGGTGTAATGGCACACAACTGTAATCCCAGGGCTCAAAGGCAGAGACAGATGGTCTCTGGCTCTCTGGCCAATCAATGAGCTCCAGGTTCAGTGAGAGACCCTGCCTCAAACAATAATGTAGAGATTGAATAAACAAGGAAGACCCCTGTTTCCAAATCAGGTGTTAAAGGCTAAGACATGCTTCAGCAAGTTCCAACGCTGTGTTCAGTTGTGACTGGAATGAAACAGTGTCCTAAATGTGGCAGAGCCACTGCTGTGCAGGTGTCACAGGTGAGTGCTAAGAAGGTGAAGAAGAATCCTAACACTCAACAACACCAAAATGTGACAGTTTGTGAAAGTGCTATGTGTTCTGTACTTTAAACCCAGCCATCTCTAGTCAACTATACTAAATTTAAAAAACAAGCAACAATAAACCCTCCTACACAGTGAATAGATTAGAAAATAAATCTCATTTCAATAATTTCAGTCACATATCAACCCTCACCCAAAGGTAATGGAGACTTCAATACCCCACTCCTGCCAGAAGACAGGTCATCCAGACAAACACTAAACAGACAAACAGAGTTAGATAATATCATGCATCAAATGGATCTAGCAGATATTTACAGAATATTTCACCCAAACACAAAAGAATGTATCTTCTCAGAAGCCCATGGAACTTTCTCCAAAAGTGACTACATACTTGGACACAAAGCAAATCTCAACAGACACAAGAAAGTTGAAATTGATTTTGACATAAAAGCCAGAAATATACACTGAAAAAAAGGACAGCATCTTCAGCAAATGGTGCTGGTTAAATTGGATGGCTTTAAGTAGAAGAATGCAAATAGATCCATACTTATCATCTTGCCTAAAACGCAACTCCAAATAGGTCAAATGAATCAAAGACCTTAGCTTAAGGCCAGATACCCTGAATCTGATAGAAAAATAAGTTAGAAAATGATCTTGAATACGTGGCACAGGAAAAGGCTTTCTGAACAGATTATCATTAGCACAGACACTAAGATCAATAATTAATAAATGAGACCTCATGAAATTGAAAGCTTCTGTATGGCAAAGGACACAATCATTTGGACAAAGTGGCTGGCTACACAATGGGGAAAGATCTTTACTAGTTATACATTCTGTAGAGGCCCAACATCTAAAATATATAAAGAAGTAAAAAAGAAAAATACGGATATCAAAAAAAATCCCAATTTTAAAATGGGCTACAGAACTACAACAGAGTTCTCAAAAGATGGAACACAAATGACTGGGGAACAAATAAACCTGTAACATCCTAGTCATAATGGAAATGGAAATCAAAACTATTTTGAGATTTCATCTTAAACCAGTCAGGATTTTGGTGAGAATATGGGGTAAGAAAACACTCATCCGTGCAGGTGAAGAGCAGAAGGTGGGAGAAGATGAGTTAGGAAATTAGGACCGTGAGGGGCTGGTCCACCTACTGAGACAGTGTGCCTGAACTAATGGGAGCACACCAATCCACCTGGACTGGGACTGAATGAGCATATGATCAAACCAGACTCTCTGAATGTGGCGGCGAAAGTTGGCAGATGGAGAACCCACAAACAA